>PVKE010002035.1:0-88599 GCA_004027555.1 Craseonycteris thonglongyai
TTCATCATGAATTTGTGCCAACTGGACAAATGGTCAATCAAGTTGACTATTTGGAAGCGCTGAAAAGGCTGCATGAAAAAGTGAAATGAAAATGACCTGAACTTGTCACCAACAACTCATGTTTTTTGTGTCATAATGTACCAGCTCACACAGCACTGTCTGTGAAGGAGTTTTTAGCCAGTAAACAACTGTATCAGAACACCCTTCCTACTCACCTAATCTGGCCCCCAGCGACTTTTTTCTTTACAAGAAGATAAAAGAAATATTGACAGGAAGATATTTTGATGACATGCAGGACATCAAGAGTAATATAACAGCTCTGACGACCATTTCAGAAAAAGTTCCAAAATGCTTTGAAGGGTGAACTAGGAGCTGGCATTGGCGCATTAGCTTCCTAAGAGGAGTATTTTGAAGAAGACCATAGTGATATTCAGCAATGAGATATGTAGCACTTTTTCTAGGATGAGTTCACAAACCTTAGTGTCAGACTTCATATGCAGAGTAGCTTGAGAGGGAAAGACACCAATGGCAAGAGACCCAACCAGCAGGAAACAATCCAGGCAGGGGGTGAATAAAGGAGATAGAATGGAAAGGAAATATCTAATTTGAGGTCACTTCAGAAAAGAGAAATAACAGCAGTTGTTGGCAGAGAAAGAAGAAAGTAAGAGATATAGAATGGAAAATTGAGTCAAGGTTGCTAGCTTGGGTGCTGGGTTGATGAGAAGCCCACTCAATTATGGTTTGCAATTGAACAGTTTTCTCCCTTTCTTTCCAGACAGGGATTAGAACATGAACTCCTTCTTGGTTATAATATTTCTCTGCCAGGTCAGGAACTCCCATCTCAAGCTTCTCAAGCTACAGCTGATATATTTGAACTCAGGACTATAGAGGCAAATTCTGAAACACTGACTGCCAGGAAGCACAGCTCTCCAAGGAATGAGGAGAGGGAATACCTCTTGACCACATCCTTTGATAGTAGATTTATTTTTAATACACAGAGAGTGGAAATTCTAATCTTCTGAGTTGAAAGGCGACCTATACTTCCCTTTCTACTTAATCTTGTTTATCCCCAACTCTGAGCTGCTGCTTTCTTAAACTGCTTCCTGCTTTAGCTTACTTACAAAACATCACATTGATACAGCTTGACCTTCAGGTGACTCATTTCACTTGAAAAACTGTTTCTAAGAAGTGCATATACTTACAAGTTACTACGAGCAATAACAGACTCCAAGGGATTTCAATTCGACATTCATTTATTGAATGGGTTTGCAAAGATCCTCATAAAATCCTGGTGGGGATACCAAAAATGCTTTAAACAACGGGATCCTCTATTTCAGCAGCTGGCACCCTTGCAAGTCATGTAGAGAAAGGCCAAGACATTTTACATGGAAAAAGAAAATGAAACAAAACAAATCTGGAGCAGAAGAAACAAAATGGGATAGGCTCTCAGAAAAAAATGACAAAATGTGGGATCGTGAAGGGGGTTAGGAAAAATTCTCACTGAAGATGCTAAGACAGAGCTGAAGCATGAAGAATAATAGGCTTTGATGAGGAGGGACAAGCATTTCATGCTGATGGAATAACATAAAATCATAAGAGTGAGTGGGCTGTTGCTAAATATCTGGTGGCTGGACAAAGCTGAGCCACATAGTGCATAAGGGGATGAGGTAGGTCACATGGGAAGGTCTTGGTCATGGAGCCTCAAATGCCATGGTAGTATATTTGGATTTTGTTATACTGGTTGTATTAAGCCACTTGGAGAAATTTAAAGATGAGGGTGATGTGGCCCTACCTGGATTTTAAGAGAGATCTTATTTGCAGAAGTGACAAACTAGAGGACAAGAGCAGTTAAGAGTTTGTTGAGCTTTGCAGTCCTTCCTGAGAAGGATCAATGAGAACCTAAGCAAAGAAGGTTCAGGTACAAGGGCAAGAGAGGAAAGATAAAAGGAAGGTCTTAGCACCACAGAGAGAAAAACACATCTTTATAATATCCTCAAATATTTCTGCACCCCTCTACAAAGAAGAGCAAGTGTATCTCAAAATGTCTACCTCCCAGTGAGATGAGAGACCCCAGATGAAGACCAAAAATATTGTTCACATACAGGGCTGGCACTTTGCTGGACTGATATTATGTCCCGGTAACAGAGCATGTCTCTTTGCTGATGGCTGCATATGCTTCCAGAACTTTAAAGTTATTTTCTCCTTCTCCAGGAAGCCAATGGCCTTAGTGTTCTTTAATTACACCCCAATATAAGTTAGCGATCACCAGCTAACACATGAGAAATGAGATATTGTTTCTAAGTATACATAAACATTTACCTAAGCTGAAAATATGCCGGACCATAAAACACATCTCAACAAATTTCAAAATATTGAAATTATAAAGGTTATCTTATGTGGCCACAGCGGAAATAAGCTAAAAATCAATAAATAAAAAAATAAGAACTGCTAAATATTGGGAATTAAGTAATACACCCACAGAAAATTTATGAGTAAGAGAGACAATCTCAAAGGGAATTAGAAGATATTCCTGACTAAATCGTAATCAAAATACAGTGTAATAAAACTGAAGTGAAAACTATACTTAAAAAGAAATTTATAGCATTAAATTTGTTATATAATATTTATATATTAAATTTATGTAATCCCATCAAGTTTCAAAAATATGAATAGCCAAGACAATCTTGAAAAAGAATGACAAAAGTGGAGAACTTATAATAGCTACAGTTACTAAAGAACTGTGTTACTATCAAAAGGATAAACAGACTAAAAGAAAACCTAGAAAAAGGCCCATTCATATGCAGTTATTTAAGAATTAAGGTGACTCAGTAATGCAGTGGAAAAGAATAATCTTTTCAATAAAAGCTACAGAATCAATGGCATGTCTGTTTTACAAATACATTTCAATTCCTACCACACACCATACACAAAAATACATTCCAGATGGGTTGGAGATTTAAAAAATGTAAAGTATCTTTATGACCTTGAAGAAGGCAAACATTCCTTAAACAGAATGCAAAATGTACTACTCAGGAAGGGGGAAAAAAATAAACCATTCTTTATTAAACTTAAAAACATTTGTTCATGAAAAGATACCATTAAGAATTTGACTTTGGGTGGTAAGCACACAAAGCAATAGACAGATGATGTATACACTTGAAACTACTTAATCTTATTAAGCAATAACACCTTAATAAACTTAATAAAATTAAAAAATTCAAATAATATTCAAATGACAAAAAACACTTGAAAGTGCAAACTATAAAGTGGCTAAAAAACTTGCAATACAATTATCTAAAAAGAGACTTGTCAGAACAAATGAAGAATTCCTGCATATCTATAAGAAAAAAAAGATAGAAACTTAACAGAAAAAAGCCTGGACTTGAAATGGTACTTCACAACAGAGTCTATCCAAGTAGCCAATAAGGGGACGAAAACAAACTCAAACACAATTAACCAGGAAATGAAAATGAAATTGAGTAAGATAATAGCACATATTAACAAGAGTGTCTACAGTTATTTTTAAAAATAGAGAAAACAATGAGAGAGAGGGACAGGGATAAAAAGCAGGTAAGCGAGATAAAGAAAAGAGAGAAGGGAAAAAAGCAGCAATTCAGAATGTTTGTGAGCACGCAGAACAACTGTAAGTCTTGTGTAAAACTTGTGGTATTTTCTAAAAATCAACATATGCCTACTCTACAATCCTTAGTACAGGTATGTACTCACCCAAAATGCATACAAATGTGCACCAAAAACTTAAATGAAAATATTTCTAGCAGTATTATTTGTAATAGTCCCAAAATGCAAACCATCACATAAATGATAAACAAATTGTGATATATTCATATAGTAGAATACTAGCTAGTAATTATGTGTAGCTATATTCAACACAATGAATGAATCATATAACATAATATTAAGAAAAAATGTCAGACAGAAAATATTACATATTAGATAATTTCATATTTATAAATTTCAAAATTAGTAAACTAATTTATGTTGATAGAAATAAGGGTAGCAGTAGCCTTTGAGAATGTGGTAGATTAGTGACTAAGGGGACATGAAAGAGGCCTCTTGACCTGCTGGTCATGTTCTGTTTCTTAATCTAAATGTTTCTTTTTTTTTTTTTTTTAATCTTTTTATTTATTTATTTATTTTTATTGGTTTTGACAGAGAGAGAGAGAAAGAGAGAGAGAGAACTGAACTAGGGGAACTCCCCAGTTCAGCACATGGGTCCGCAGGGGCCGGGATTCGATCCTGGGTCCCCGGCGCTGCAAGGTGAGCACTTAACCCACAGAGCCATCCCGGCTTCCCCCACTAAATGTTTCTCAATAGGCATGTTCACTTTGGGGAAGTCATCAGTCTGAATACTTATTATAAGTGCATTTGTCTGTATATTTTACATCAATAAAAATGTATATATCTATTAAAACAGACAAGAAAAACTGTGGATATAAAGTAGGTTAAATTGTGAATACAAAGTAGTTTGCTGAATCTATCTATATCTATCAATCTGTCTATCCATCCATCCATCCGTCCGTCCATCCATCCATCCATCCATCCATCTATCTAGCATCTAGAATCCATCCATGCATCCATTCATCCATCCATCCATCCATCCATCCATGTATAAATTTATATTAGTTTCCTAGAGCAACTGTAATAAAATACCACAGACCAGGTGGCTTAAACAATAGAAACTTACTGTCTCGCTATTCTAGTGGCTAGAAGGTCAAAATTCAGGTGTGGGCAGAGTGGGTTCCCTCCGAGGATATGAAGAAAAATCTGTCCCTCTCACCTAGCTTTTGGTGGCTTGCTGGCAATCTTTGGTGTTCTTTGGCTTGTAGAGACATCAGCCGGGTCAATGCCTTCACCTTTAGATGACATTGTAAGTGTATGGTGTTTCTGTGTCCAAATTTCCCTTTTTATAAGAACACAGTCATATTGAATTAGAGCCCACCCTAATGACTTCATTTAACTAGTTACATCTGCAAAGACCCTATTTTCAAATAGGATCACATTCTCAGGTACTGAGGGTTAGGATTTTAACATAAGAATTTGGGCAAAACATAATTCATCTAATAACACTATTTATGTCTACACGTAGACACTCATACACACTCACAAAGTCACACACATGAAAGGGCCATAAAACATTTGTAGTCCTTTCATAAAAATCCTGTCTTTTGATCAAAGCTTGTTCTTAGAAAATTTCATTTTATTCTAGTGCCTCGTGGCAAATTTTTATAGCTAAGTTCAAAATACATATATATTTTGTATTTAACCTATAACCTGGAACAATAAAAAAAAATGCAGTCAGTAACTTGGCTCTAGGTGTATGACTAAAACATTGAATGGGGTCCAACATCACTTTTAGGTAGAATTATAGGTCCTTAATCAAAAATTACTCCGTGGGGGAAATGGTGTCACTAGTAGAAATTACAATTAGATTCAATTGCTGTTTCAGACTTAGTTACACAGAGATATGTCAGCCTTTTATTAAAAATTAAGAAAATATTGTTAGAATTAATGCTACCAGAGTTTCTGATTCATGTCTGCAGGTTATTCCAAGGCAGGGCTGTGGGGTGATAACAGCTAAGATCATGCCCTGTGCTAGCTACATTTCTTATAGTCATGGGGCTGCACATTCTCTCACTAAGAAGCCTGTGCTGAACTGAGTGGTATAAACTTTACCCTGGTCTTGGAAAAATACCTTTGCATGCTTGTACTATGAACGGTGAGTCAATAATGTGTTCCGATAGGAAGCAGAGCACTAGCCGTTCATGTCTGTGTGGTACTCCGGAGGGAGCAAAGTGCTTTCAAGTAGGTCGTTTGTTTTGATCTACAGGACATTCTTTGCATTTAGTAAGGCAACTTAATTATCCCTATACTAAACTACATTAAACAGATAAGGCGAGTGACTCACCTGCCTCCTAGGGTGCTTGGGAGATATAAATGTGACAATTCCTGGTAAGTGCTTAGCACGATACTTGGCACAGAAAGAGCTCAGCATATCCAGCTTTAATTATTACAATGATTTTTATTGTTATTACCTCCCCAAGATTACATGGCTCATAAAATTCTGAGAGAACTTAACCTTAGGTGATCTAACTTCTAAACTTCCTCCTATTGCTTTGAAATATTAAACACAATAAGACTGAAGCAAAGGATTAAGAATCCTGAGTAACCACAGGGTCACATCTAATTAAACAGTACGCTGACATTATGCTGATTTCCATCAACTGGTTGGATCCACTGTTCTGTGAGTGCCTGATTAAAACAAATGAGAAAAGTCCAGCTTGGAGTAGCTGCACAGAAAATACAGAAATCGGTCCCCCAGCTAACATATGTCCCCATTTGTCAGAAAAGTTCATGGCAGGACACAGAGCAGAACTGGCTCAATCACATTGCTACCAAGAAGCTGAGGAAAATATCATTCATCTCAAAACTCTCCCTCCATTCATTCCCAGAGGCAGACATTGCAGCCTCCTTTCAGACAAGAAGAAAAAAGCTATATTTCTGGGAACAACACAAAACCGTCACTGGAAAAATAATCAGGCATCAGCTGCAGCACATAGACCACTAGGCGAAGAAAAGCCACGAAGGAGAAGATGATCGACCCAGGAGTCATTTTGTCATCTTTCTGGGTGAGTACACACATGACATGAGGAGAAGAGAAAGTGGTTTCTGAAGTTGGAGGCACCAGCATGTTGCCAGGCAATGAGCACAGCCTGGGAGTTCAGACAAAAGGCAGCGAGGCTGAGCCTGGGCTCGCTCGCACACAAAAGAGAGCAGCCGCCGCTGGCCAGGGAGGGGGCCCCAGGAACATTGCGGAGAACTCTGGCGGGCTCCGTTTTACAAAGCAGAGACCGCCCTTCTCCCCTTGATCCCCAGAAGGCCCTTCTTGTGTGCCTGGAGAATAAATCAGGAACTCTGAAAAACTGCGCCACGCCGAAACTAGACTCGACACAAATCAGCAATCTAAAAGGAACCCACCCAGATTATGAAGAAGGGGTGGGGCCGAGTGGAGAAGCAATAACTCCTTTTTCTCATGAAGCCGTCACATGAAAGATGGGATGATGCCTTCCATCCTCCCTGACAGAACGATTAGTAATTTTGTAACGACCATAATTAATAAAAATGATACAATAACAGCATCTGTCTGCCGTGAAAACAGTGCTGGCATGTCTCGGGGTACCATGCTGATCTTTCCATCTGTGTCCCTCGCCTCAGTGTGAAGTGACACAGAAGCTGCCTATGATCTGGATGAACAGGCACAGGCTGCCCATTCTCCCCAAATCTAGCGACCAGTCAGAATGACCCCGAGATGCCCCATGGCAGGTGCCAGACCGGTCAACATCTCCCTGACCTTGTAAAAGTCATATAACATCTTGGCCACAGTCTTCTCAATTATACACGGAATCACATAGTAGCAGTTCACAGAGCTAGTGTGACGGCCAAAGGAGTTAATGTTGGTATAAATTCTTAGAGCAGCACCTATGTGCTATAACATGTCCGTGTTTGCTGAGTAAGAGAGAGTCCCCCCACCCCCACCCCATACCTACAAAACAGGGCTTCTGGGACTGAGACCTATGGAAGTCCACCTTAGAAAGTTCCTCCAGGAGGCTTTGAGTGGTGCTACTCCACAGACGATCATTTCAGAAACTTTGGATTATGAAACCTGCACAAAGGCTCTCAATTCACCATTGAGCTAGGAATAGCCTCCCATCACCCCACCAGTTATCTCTCGATGTTTTCTAGTTTGCCTCCTGCCTGCTCTTCTGGACTCACCTTCCTGCCTCATTCAGGGCCCTTCCCAAACAGGGAGTCCCAGCGACGCTGTTACGGAGTGCTGCCTCTGTGTGTATTGGTTTCCTGCCTTCAGGACTGTTCTCTGCTCTTCGCTGGACAAACTCTTCCTTATTGGCATAACCCTGCAATGCTTTGGACTTAGAAATCTCCACCACGTGCACACCCTGTCAAGTAGATCATGACTGTGGACTGCACTTTGCTAATTTCATTCATTCTGTCATAAAATATGTACGGGTTTTTTATGTGCTCAGACATAGGACATAATGGCTCCCACTTCTTTGAAGGTAGTAGGATGGGAATTCAGACAAGTCAAAACATTACAAGAATACAACATGCGATGTGTGTTGTCATGAGAACAATGAGGCAAGGAGAAACATACCTCCCACTTTGGGGAGTCAGGAAAGGCCTCCAGGAAGAAATGATGCACCACCCGAAATCTATGAGTTCAGGAGGGCTTAGGCGGGTGAAGGTGGAGGGGATTCCATGGGAAAGGCTAAAACAACTGCTCTTTAGCCTCTCAGAGAACCAACCGTGTGTGTCTAGCCCGTCTTCTCAGCACCTGATGGGTGCTCACTAGATGGTTAAAGGAACAATTAGCATGGCAGCTGGGGCATACAAATAAGAGAGTTTAGAGGGCACCGAGAAAGAGAGACGGCTTTTTCTTTTAATTTTGTAGCTCAAACTCAAAAAGTTTCCTCCAACAAAGCAGCGAATGATGGCCACCATACTGTAAAGACATGTGCAACCTCTGACTCAGAAATCAGGAAGAAGATACAAATCTACATTCTTTCTATTTGCAGGCCCTCAACATAGGTAGGAAAAAAATGAAAACAACTTATCAGGTGTTTTTGCTGGCTAGTAGTATAAAGTATGAAGGCAACCATCCTGTATGTTATATGCATTTTCAATGAGAAAACACCTTGCAGTTTTATTCCTTGCCGTTCTATTAATACTCAAAACCAGCAAAATATAGGATATCACGTATATACACTTTTTTTCCCAATTTTTATTATGAAGTCTGCAATGTAAATTAGCTTCTCATTCGTTAAATTTAAACCCTACCTAGGTGCACATTGACATCTACTGAACATGTGTATCTGTCTAAATGGTAACCAGAGAGGGTTGCAACTAATCCTACAACCCCTTCATGCTCTTTTTGTCTTCCGCTTCTGTTCCATATAAGAGTGTTCTGAACCAGCATACGTGACCTCCTCAGAGGTGAGTGGCAATCTAGTGACCTGACTGGCAAGTCGGCTTTCTCTCTAAGCACATTGTGCACCACATAGTTCCTGTCAGTGAGAGCAAGGAGGAAATTTCAAGTGAGGGAGGAGTGGTCTACTGGTTTGGGGAGGGTGCAATTGAGAGGGGAAGTTGTTTTTTAAATGTTTATGAAAAAATACTGGTGTCATTTGTTCTCTCAAGTAATTGCATAAAGACCCTACTAATGTTTCAGAGGCAACAAGCCTAAGGAGGTTAATTTCCAGGCAACGAAAGGTGAGAAGGCTAGAAAGGACACCTGATCCTGTGGCGTCTGGGGGCTCTCAATCAATTTTAATTGCATCCACTAATTGAATCACCCACATCCTCTTAAAAGGGACATAGAAATGACGGAAGCAGGTCTCTATTTAGGTACACTCCTCGTTTCTCATGGTATGTCAGCATCGATCATTGTGCTTCCAGAAAACATTGAGTGTCTCCCCAGTGGAGAAAGAGCAGGCAGCTACCCAAAGGTAGCTAACCTGGAGCTAATAAATTGTTATGTTTCTTACAAAAATGTCTAAGAAATACTTATTTAAAGGCCCAATTTTTAAATAATATTCCCAAATACTTTTCTTGACACACTTCTTATATCTTTGCATATTAGTCTCCCAGTAGTGTCTTTGTGGGGAGTGTTGAAAATTCCTAACAAGGTGGTCCCTGCTCCTCTCTCTCCACCCCTGCACTGGCTCTCCCAGGGTGGAGAAGATGGCAGCAGCCTCCCAGAGAGAGGCCAGCCTCCCCCTGACCCTGGGGCTCACATAGTCTGTGGTGCAGAAAGGTGGCACTAGATAAGAGATCTCAGGGACCCATAGACAGGGGAAAAAATCCCCCCAAGCGCACTATAGAAACAGTGATTGTGCTTTATTTTGTTTTCTTTTCATTGGAAAAATTAAGTTCTGCTGATAAAAATTCTGCACTTATTCATTTACTCAAGTTTTGTAGCCAGAAACTGTGTTGGGTGTCATGGCTACCATGAAGGCGCAAAGGTGTTGCCAGCCTGTTCGTGCCCAAACTCCCATCTTTTGGGCCTGACCACTTGAGCACCCTCCCTAAGGCTTTTACTACCCAGGAAGCACCCAGGAAGCACCCATGAGTACAAAGGGGTCAGGAAGGTCTTTGTGAGTGTGTGATCACCCAACACGGGCCTGCCTGGAATAACTGTATCCTTATGCCACTGAATCTATGCCTGGGGATGGCCCCGTGTGGAAATGCACTCTACATCCTTGGATAATTCACTCTTTGTTGGCTGCCTCCACTCTGCTGTCATGTTTCTGCATAAACTGCCCACAAAACATTGCCTCCTGATTTGCTTGTAGGGGAACTCCCATTAACACAGCCCTTAGAGAATATGGAGAAAGCCAGCCAGGTAACTGTACTCACTCTGTGCTGGTTCACGTGTGAGTTCCTGTGGTATGTACAACAGGTCCTGGAGGGCATACGTATATGTGACAGCTGGTATGAAACTCACAGGACACTTACCGTACTTTTTGCTCCATAAAACGCACCTGACCATAAGACGCACCTAGTTTTTAGAGGAGGAAAACAGGAAAAAAAATATTCTGAACCAAATAGTGTAATAAAATATTTAACAAACTATAACAGAATAACATTTGAACCATGTAAAGTGAACAGCAGTCCCCTCTGTCTACTAGGAAACGCCGCCTACTACGAACTCTTCTCCAATCAGCGCGGCGATAACACAGCCAGCAACAGCGCTCACTCCTCGCTTGCAGCCTTCCCTCCTCCTCTGTACCATCTCCTCCTTCTTGGCCGGGACCGCTTCTCCACACTGCCACCATGGAATTTAAGTTTCCTGCCTGGACCCGCTCTCCTTCCATGCACTCCCTGCTTTCTGATCTGACTGCAGGCTTCCCAACGGCATCATTAAGGTCCCCAACGTGCACTCTTTTTTTTTTTTTTTTTTTGCAGTATTTGCTCCATAAGACGCACCCACTTTTCCCTCCACTTTTTTTTGTGGGGGGTGTGCGTCTTAGAGAGCAAAAAATACGGTACCCCACTTCGATCCCACACCTGGGCTCCACATGGACACAGAACTCCAGCCAGCCCTCATGTGCCATGCTTGTTCCTCCCCACAGAGCATCATTTCCTGTCTTCAAAGTCTGGTGACGTTCTGGCCTCCAGTTGTGTCCTTCTCCTTCATCTGCCTAGAGTTTACCCTTCTCTAAGGGCCGGCTCAGTTTCCATCTCTACTTGTAAATCCACTTACAACAACCCGACCCAGAGGAAACTTGGTCTTTTATATCATTTTGTTGCTTCAGTCCTTTGAGAGGATCCTATCATACATTATTTAGTAATATTATTCATATGCATGTCATATTTTGCTCCCAAATTAATGCATAAGCTTTTTATAGGTCAGTTTCCTGTTCTACATGTTTTGTAGCTTTCATAGACCTTGCCATATGGGTTTGTTTTATTTTGTTTTCATTCAGAAAGAATGTTCTGCTGACAGCAGTTTCACCTTTATTCATTTATCAGACATTCATTTGATTTCGAAGTAAGCAAAGATTAGGTGACTGAGTCTTTTTCTTATCTTTTCATTTTACTCCTACCATGTAAATGTGCTTAATGACAGGCTTAGAAACACATACCAGTTTCTATAAAGGGCCTACTTGTTGTCCTCTCTTTCTCTCCCCATTGTGTACATAAAGGGCCATCGCCACAACTTCCACAGCTGAGGATTCTACTTGCTATGTAAAATCCTTGACTCTTAGCCTATTAAAACTTCACCAGGCAGCAAGAAGACTGAGAAAGAAATATGACAGATGAGCACATAGCTGACATTGCACCCGTTACTAAATCAGTAGAAAGGGTAGGCCAGAACCGACTCCAAATAAATCCTTCTGTGTCTTAGGGCCAAAGGGTTGAGGAACAAAAGAGCAACGAAGAGGGATCGAGGGATTGTGACAGGAGAGAGATGGACATCTTCTTGGTTGGGAATTCTATTGCTAAATTGTTTTTCATTTCTAAGAATTTGTTCCATCTGTTGCCCTCCTAATACTGTCTAGACAATTTCAAAGTATTACATAATTCATAGTGGCTGAATATTTTCCTGTTTACTACAGAGTTAGTCTACAAAGGTCACTGATAAAATAATTGTTTTAACTGGTATGAAAAACATCTCAAAAATCTAAGATACTTAAGAGCCAGCCATACCAGTACTTTCTGATACTGATTCTTAGGTAAAATGAATCCACAACAGGCCTGACTGTCTCTGGTTTCTGGACAGGTTTTGACAGGGATCTAAAAATGAGAGGCCGGTTGTCTCCACACAAGCCAAATGAAGAAGACTATTACCCACGAGCAGCCTTTTAATTTTGCAATGACTTGCTGAGCAGGAGCCTGACACTGATGACACAGGACAGTCTGCCCTACTTAGAAACCATAGCTGAGTTAATGCATAATGCCTTTCAAAATAACATTTTTCAAATGTATTTAATGGAGACACTGAGTACTTTGACTAAAAAGAGAATAAAAAAGAGAAAAGGAAGCAACAAACAAAGAGAGAAAAAGAAGGGAGAGAGAGAAGAGAAAAGACAGGAAATAGGGAAGAAAGAGAGGTAAGAGGAAGGGAGGAAAGGAAGGAAAGAAAAGACCATGGAAAAGAGGAAGGTTCATTTATTCCCTATTATTTTCACTTTGGGACAATTTTCTGAGAATTTGCCCTCAGAAAATGGACAATTAGGTTTCCAAACACAGTGTTCACTATTTAAAAATTGTCTTGCCATGCTCGAAGTGTCAGGCTTTCACAGGTCTATAACCACTGCGCATGCCACACTGTTCCCCAGTGTGAGGGGGTACATGGGAGCGCCTGCCTTGGGGAAATCATAGTATAGAGTAGGGTGTCAAGCGGCCCCTGAGGTAATTTTTGTGGCCCACGATGCTCTGAAATAAAATGAAAATAGAAAAAATTGTTATGAAAAAAATAGTGCTTAGGGGAGATCGAGGCAATACCATACACACAATTCCCTCGTCAACCCTTTAACTACTGAAGACGAGTATACACGTGGCCCAGTGCCTTTCCTGGGGGCCTGGGGGCGTGTATAAACGCGCTGACTCAGTTCCAGCGACATTTGTAAATGTGATGTGGCCGCGTGAATCTTGCCTGTTGCACCAAATGGCCCGTGTTTTCATTGAGTTTGACACCCCTGGTACAGAGCAAGTGTGCCCACGTGGGAGGCTAGGATCTAGGACAGGTTGAGCTCTGCGAGAAGTCTGCAGTTCCCACTCTACCCCATGTAATTAAGACGTGATAGAACATAAGTTGATTTTTTTCTAGTTAATAATGCATGTCTTATTAATGTTATCACTGTTTATTTTACACATGTAAATGGAATTTCCATGAGATTTGGGAGACTAGACACCAGGTTGACCAGATGATGGATGACCCAAGAATGTCCTTCTCCAGGTGCCCAGGGACCCATTCTCTGACTGTAGGCAAGCCTATCTTGTGTCTGAGTAGAGTCGCTTGTGGCAAGAGCAGTGCCACCACCCTTCCTGCTGGTTTGGAAGGAGCACCTTATAAACCTGTAGGGGAGCACACTCACACTTCACAAGGACGCATGTAAGAGTGCCGCGGAGTCCACACAGGGGCTCTGGAAGAAGGCATGGAGTTAGCAAGACACACTTCTGTGCCCCCTCACAGTGTCCCTCCACCCCACACCTTCTCCCAGGCCCTCTGGCTACGCTGGGACACAGTACTTACAGAGTTGAAATGAAAGAGAAATGGTGCTTCAAAGCAGAAACAACTGCTACTTTGCTATTTTCTCTCCAGGATAAAATTCACTATACTGAAATAGCCCAAAACAAAGTTTTCAGAGCATGTAGGGCATGCTAATTTTTCAAAAGACTGCAAGTCTAAGTGTTGGCTAGAAGTGGTATCCATGTGGGAGCGGACTAAGCCCTGTGTTACCCAAGCAAGGTAAGTGGGGTGTGAGAGTGTCACAGAAGAAAGCACAGTCACACTCGTGAAATCTTTCTCTTTGGATGCTTAAACATCTCATCCAGGTGATTATTGGAAAAGAAATAAAAATACCAATCTAATAAATCTAAATGTTCTAATTTTGGAATAAGATTTCACTAAAATGACAAAAAAAATACAACAACAAAAAAAACAGATTGTTAAGATTGTGCATAAAAGTAGTATGTGTGTCTTCATTTCCATGGAATCTCAGAATATGTCTGAAACCTGAGCTCACCAAGAAAGAGCCCTACTTTTTGGTCAACGTTTTTTTGCAAAGTTAATTTGAGTTGGCCATGTTAGAAATCAACTTCTGACCATAATATGTGGCTTAAATTACCTGTATACTACAATTCTCTGAGTCAATTTTTGACATATATATGGTATTATGATAGTGTATACGTGGTCAAACAATTAAGTTTGGGAACTTGCCACCACACACTTATGTTGGCAGCACTCTACAAACAATTGGTAGGGTTTTATAACCATGGTATATCAGTATCTCACAGCTGTGTTTGTGTCGACGTGTGGCAGTATCTTGCTGAGTGGTGTTCATTAATGTTGTGGCATGTTTTTGTGTGCCATCATAAGAATATTGGAGATTGAATTAGGGCAATGAACAAACATTAAATTTCTTGTTAAATTTGGCAAGACAGGAAGTAAAATCAGAGATATGTGAGTGCATGTTGATGGGTATAATACCATGAATAGAACAAATAGATTAAATGTTCTTTTGAGGGGAGAGAAAGCATCACTGATAAAGAGAGGTCAGGGCAGCCAGTAACAAGCAGAACTGATGAAAACATGGCAAAAAATTTGTTGAATTGTGTGTCAAAATCATTTGCTCACTGTGAGAAGCATAGCAAACCAAGTCAACATCAATAGAGAAACCAGAAAATCTTAACTGAAAATCTTGGTGTGAGAAAGGTGTGTGCAAAAAAAATGGTCCCAAAAGGAGCTCACTGATGAACAAAAGGAGAGTCGAAGTTTGGCGAGATCTTTTGGAGAGGCAAGATGATGTTTTGGTCCAGGTTATCAATCATGATGAAACATGGGTGTACCAATATGACCCTGAAACAAAGAGTCAAAGTGCACAATGGAAGTCAGCCAATTCTCCAAGACCAAGACAGTTCCATCGATCCAAATCAAGAGTCAAAATGATTTTTCTAAGCTTTACTTGTATCAGAGAAATTATTTATCAGGAATTTGTACCAACTGGACAGTCAACCAACTTGACTCTTTGGAAGTGCTGAAGACTGCATGAAAATGTTAGACAAAAATGACTTAAACTTATTGCCAACAACTCATGGCTCCTGAATCACTACAATGCACCAGCTCACAGGGCACTGTCTGTGAGGGAGATTTTAGTCAGTAAACGAATAACTGTGTTGGAACCCCCTCTCTCCTCACATGATCTGGCCCTCGATGACTTTTTTCTTTACCCAAAGATAAAGTGAATATTGAAAGGAAGACATTTTGATGATATTCAGGACATTAAGGGTAGTATGACAATGGCTCTTATGGCCATTCCAGAATAAGAGTTCTAAAATTGCTTTAAAGGGTGGACTAGGTACTGGCATATGTGCATGACTTCCCCAGGCGAGTACTTCAAAGGAAACTATAGTAATATTCAGCAATGAGGAATGTAGCGCTTTTTCTAGGATGAGTTCATGAACTTAATCATCAAACTATATATATATGGACTGAATTTAACATGACTTCTTTTCCAAAGGAAAGTGAAAATAAATTATAGTTGTGTGGGAATTTAGCACAAGTGGAGTATGGAAGTTTTATGATGCATCTTGAAAAGTTCTGGAAAGAGGCATAGAATATTGCTGGAGAAATGGGAAACTTTCTGATTGAAAATAAAATAGATATAGCCAGTTGATGATTTTGTATGGAGGATATTACTCAAAAGTGTCCATAAATTATTGGAAAAGAAACTTGCTAGCAGCTCAAGATCAGATTAATATCAGATGATTTCAAACAGTAGGAAAAATCTTTATCTCAAATTTACACAACTTTTAAAAGAATGTAAAGAAAACATAAGAAACCAGAGAAAAGACATCTTGCATATAGGGTGATATTAAAAATACTTAACAAACTTCTTCAGTGTAAATCCTGATCATTTAGTAAGGATGCTGTCCAGAGTGTCACATAGGCACATACCTTCTGGCCAGATGTCCTGTCTAGATGCAGCAAAGAGCTTCCTTTACCATGGTTGTCATTCTAAGAGTCAGAAGTGACCCTGATGCAACTATGTATCTGGTCTTGCCTTTGTAGGCAGGTAAGCAGTAATTAGATTAATTTGCCCAATGAAGCAACTGTGTATTCAGAGCTTGAAGAGATTTGCTCAAATATCACACAAAAACCAAGTTGTAGAATCAGATCAATCACCCAGATAGAACTTCTTTCTAGTATATTTTACTATTATAATATTTTATTCTGTTAGTTATAATGTGATGTCTTTAAACTCTAATATTTATTTTATATCCAGCACTTCAAATTAAGAACAAGAAAGTTGCAGTAGAACTTTGGCTCAGGCATTAATACACCTAGTGACCTGAGGACTGTGGAGGCATGGCTTCACTTTATCTCCCTCACCTGTGGAAGGAAGGGTCAGTTGCATTAACTTTAAGCTTCCTTCCAGGTCTCAAGCCCATGACCTCGAACCAGAGATCTCTTCCACAGCTGGTGCTAAAACAGACCTTTTAACACCTAAAATGCTCACCTGGAGAAGCAACAATAGCAAGCCAGTCAGACATGGGGCAATCTCTGTGCTGATCTGTTTCACCACATTAAAGCTGTGTGTGTATTTGTGCAAAAACAGGCATGTCAAGGCCATGCACAGTCAGACAGTACTTTAACATTAAAACCACCCACCAGTCCCTACATGTTTATGGGCAAGTGTCACACCTGCATTTCGTGACCTTGGGTCATGGAGGTTGCTCCAGCCATGGGAGCTCACACGAGATATTACTTCACAGAACAATAATCAGGGGTGTCACTGAGGATGAAGGGGAGTTGGAAAAGTCAAAATCAGCAGTAGCCGGGGATGCAAATTGTGGGAAAGACCCTTCCCTGGAGCAAAGTAGTTCATTAACTCTAACAGAGATCTCAGGGAACAGACTGAGGTATGTAATTTAGTGCCAGTTCTTCCTTTCCTGAAAAGCTTTCAAACAGGCAGTTATTTATTTGATCATGAGCACTTGCAACCCTGTTCCCATGGCAATTGGTGATTGGTGGCATCAAGAATAAAGTTCTGCCCTCATGTGGCTCATACAGACACCCTTTCAGCTTCTCTTGTGGCCACAGAATATAAGTCACAGGAGAGAATAAACTTCACAGAAGCTTAGAGTCCCCGAGGAAAAAGTCACAACCCTGAGAAACTTCTCACAGAAAAGCAGCGGAGAAGCTAGTGAATGAGGAGACCAAAGACTAGCTCCTGTAAGGAACAAGCATCGCTTTTCAGTTCTGTCAAAGGTCAGAAGGTTGGAGTTTAAAAATATGACAGATTTCAAGCGGAATTAGTTTAGTGGTTATGTCACATCATTCTTCCCTAAAAAGAGTAGCAGGTGTGCTGGCTGCCATGACCAAAGGTCTCTGGGAGGTCACACAGAGCAGCGACATGGCGTCTACCCACTGAAGCAGAAGCAGCTTATATTTCTTGGTATGTTTAAATAAAATTCAATTCATGGTAAATCTTCATCATCCTTCTATTTTAAGTGTTGGTTCTCTTTCCTAAAAAAAAAAAAAATCAAAAAAAAAAAAATCTTTGCTTCAATATTTCTATTGTTTCAGGATCTGTTCTTTCTAGTCCTTTTCTTCACCCACACTCACCTCTGAAGTCAAGGCTCAAAAGAATATCTATAATAAAATTTTATTTGTCATTGCTCAATGTCATGCCATTAGGGATGCCAGGCATAAGGTTAAAATGCCACCCTCAAATAAAATATTTCAGAGAATTTTAATCCACAAAGACATGCATTAAATGCTTCCGATATTGATGATACCATGCAGAACACAACAAGGACAAAGCAGGAGAAAAGCCAGGCTCACAGCCTCAGGAGACAGAGTCAGGGCACCTCAGGGAGCACACATGGTCCTGGTTCAAAGGCACTGGTGTTCTTTTCATTGGTGTCACTTCCAGTGACAAACGATCGCAGTGTCATCAGCTCCACACTTTAGTGCAGACATGGTCTGTGGAGCCTCTGCGCATGGGGCAGCCACAGCTCCGTGGGCTCAGGCCCCTGCACTTGGCCCGGCCTGCAGAGGAGCATGCCCCATTCCTCGTGGGTCCACCACGCTGGAGGCAGCCTGTGCTGAGGATGAACGAGTACAAGAATCTGAAGGCTTGACTCTGTATTTCAACCCCAGGTGACCTCTCCTGCTCTTTATAGGTCTGGGTGACAGAAAATGTTAGCCTGAATGCTCCAGGCATTGGAGTTAGGCATGGCAGGGACGCATGGGGAATTTCAAACTGAAATGCTAGCCAGACTTGCCTGGTCACAGAATGTGAGTCACTCTAAGGAAAACAGGGTACAAAAACAGCTCACAGCCCCTAACGCTTCAGCATTAAATCCAGCTCAAATTTTAAAAAATGTAACAAAACAAATAAATAATTTTAAAGAAACATACAAATGGAGGTCACTTATCATCAAACTCAGTTGAAAGTAACATATCCTAAGTCTTATTTTATAATATAGCAGCAGTGTCCAATCTTTAGGCTTCCCTGAGCCACATTGGAAGAGCTGTCTTAGGCCACACTTATACACTAACAATAGCTCACGAGCTAAAATTAAAAATAAACAAAAGAAGGTCGCAAAAAAAAATCTCACAACGTTTTTAAAAGTTTATGTATTTGTGTTGGGCTACATTCAAAGCTGTCCTGAGCTGTATTTGGCCCACAGGCCACAGGTTGGACAAGCTTGTTTTAGAGAGAGAGAAAGAGAAAGAGACAATGCAAATGCAGTTTGGAATGACAGAGAGTAAAAATGAACAAATAGGTGTATTTATAGGTCAGAGATCAGAAAAAAGGGTTAAGTTTCAAGTGAAATTAGTTCAGTAACTAAGGCAAGTGTCTTTTATTTTGTTTTTTGTTTGGTTATTTTTTTGTTTTGGTTTTGCTTTTTCTTCAGAGGAAATAAAAGGCTGTATTTTGTGACACTCAGGTTTAGTATTTCATTCTCTAGGTAACATATTCGGCTGAAAATGGGACAAATATGCAAGTGGTATTCAGACTACACTGTTCTTTTTTTTTTTGAAATGAACAAAAAAGTTCAGCGAAGTTACAGAAATAGCCATTTTAACACCAGGAGCCCTCATTTCTTAGCTAATGGTAGGATGGCATCAAATGTAGGAAAAAGACATTCACGAATTTATCAATTCATGCCTCCCACTATCTAGGATGCATTCAGGAAGCAAAGAATGTGCTCAACAGAGAGAGGTTCATGCAGTACAATGCAGTTAACTCTACGTGGCTTTAGGATAGCACTGGGCGAACATTCCTGGTTCAGATGCAGATTGATTCTATAGGTCTGGGTGGGGTGACTCTGCAACTCTGAGTCTCCTGTGATGCTGAGGCCTTTGTCCTTGGCCCACACATGGAGAAGAATAAACACCTTGAGAGAACTTACTGTTCTGTGTTCAAGACACAGATTGCCTATTCCTGCACCTGGTACCACAGTCAGACCCAGCAGCATGGAGACAAACAAGACCCAATTCCCACAGAGCAAGATCATTTTAAGTTGTGATTTGAATATTGTAATGAAGGCCCACAGAGGTTACTGTGCTAGTGCAGGAGCAACTGGGCTGAGCTCAGTGCCTGCCCAGTGAAGAAGCTTCCCAGCAGCAAGTTCAAACACAGCCAGAAAGAGAAGGGCAGCCTTCCCCAGTGGTGGGTATACGTGGGGGCCCCACTGGGCCCCACATACTCCCTTCAGCCCTACATGTGGATAAAAACACACCGAAGGTAACTAATGCCAGTGATCTGTCCCTTAAAAAACTTGCTAATATCACAGATAGGATGTGCTGAAGAGCTAGAATAGAGGTGCTATTTATAGAGCATGTCCTCCCATCAGTAGTTCTAACATGTTTTTCCAAATAGATACTCAATTTTAAAAAAAGGATTGCAGTCTACACATCCTCCTACCTATCAGGGTCTTGGGAACAAGGAACTGGGCACATCTTCACATTCACAAGACGACTCCTGTGGGCTGTGCTTCATGGAGCAGAGACATCCTAATTCTGGACCCATCCTCCCCCACTTCTGTGTCTCCAAAGTACATGCAAATGTAACTTCTCTTCCCAGCGTTATCTTCCCAGAAGTTTGACTGTGGATTTAATGGTGCCACCATTTCTCTTTTTACATACCTAGCTTTTGAACATAAATATTTTATCAGTTGATTTCTGAATGCTTATCAGTTTCTCTGCAAGTTTACAATTGTTATTGCTAGCATTTTAAAATAGCAACAGCTTCCTTGCCTAGCTACATAATTTAGGTTGACAAATGTCAACAAATATATCAAATTCTGACAATGAAAATACTGTAGCTAAATAATTCAATTGATTCTATATATTAGGATGTTTTGTGTTTAGAAAATACCATTTTGTAAATAAAGCAAGTGTTCCTTCTAACAATTATAAAAATAGATTACCCTTTTAAAACAAAACAGTGTGAATCCTAATAAAGGTGATTCAACAGAATAAAGTAGCATGATAACAAAAATAAATGTGGAAAATTTTCTGCTTATAAAAAAACATCAGAGAAGCCTGGATGGCTCAGCAGGTTAAGTACTCGATTTGCAGCCCCAGGGACTGAGGATCAATTTCTGGCCCTGACTCATGTGGACCCATATGCTGAACTGGGGTGTGTTTTCCATGAGGGAGGCTCCCAGTTTAGTTCTCACCCCCTGGTTCAGCCCCTAGCTCGAGGGGGTGTGCCTCCCATGCAGGAGGCCCGCAGCCCAGTGCCTGCCCTGCGCAGCCCCTGCTCACCTGTGTGGAACAAAACAATGTCAAAAACTGATGACGTACAACTATGGAGACTGCTCTGGGCCCTCCCCCTTTACTCTGTCTCCCTCTGTTTCTGTCTCTCTCTGTCAAAAACAGTAATAAATCTTGAAACACACACACACACATCAAATCCATACAAAGAAGATGACAGGGAAGGAAGGGAAGTGGTCGTAATACAGGACATGGGAGTTCAGCCTGATCTCGGGTTCAGCTGGGAGGAACTGCACGGTTTGTCGCACACTTGTTAGGTAAGCCACACACGTTAACAAAGCCACTTGAGCAAAGTGTGGGCATGGTTCCAGCTGTTTGCTGACTGCAGATCCAACATCAGAACTGCACCCATCTTGTTTTAAAAAACTGAGAGGTAAGCAGGATTGAGGTGACACTGGGGATCCCTGTTGTCCCTCAGCCAGTCTTTCTCCCCCTGCAGACCCCAAAGCCAACTGCACCATGAGAGATGAGCCTAGAGGAGAAGCCTTCTAGTGCCTCCCTGTGCTGCCCACTCTCTGTCCCTTCCCTTCTCCCAGGATGGCTGATGCAGCCTAGATCTTTCTCTCACAGATAAAAAACAGAAATCATCTGACAAACTAACCCAGATCACAAATACCATTACTTGAATAAATTTATCTTCTCAAGTAAAATCTGCATTAAACCCTTCCTAGGTCTCTAGAGGTGATTAAGTTATATCATGTATATTAAAAATATTTTGATGTATGACGATATATTATTATTTCCTCTATTGGATGTCATCATAATGACAAGCATGGCAATAATAGCTATCTACTAAGTCAGTAGTTCCTCAACACCTGCAGGTCGGAACCACTGGGGGATCTTTATCACACTGGACCATAGCCTAGACCCATTAAGTCGTCATCATGGGGCTAAGCCCCCAGTAGGCACTGGAGCCTCCCAGTTGATTGCAATGTGCAGACCGGCTGGAGAACCAGTCCCCAAAGCACTCGCTGTGGGCCGAGCACTGGGCAGGCATTTGCACAGCACTTCCACACCAGCAGGAATTCCATGTGAGGTCAAGGAGACGGGACAAAGTGTTGTTGGCCAGCCTGACGACAAAGCCCACGCACTTTGACAAATGTTTAAAGCAAAGGGTTCGCCAGCCTGCGGTCACTTCGGGACAATTCAGTGAATGGACATTCTGGAGTGAGAGCTGCTTTCCCGCCTGTCTCAACAATGTATGGTTGTTTATCAATGTTGATTGAGAATTTATGGCATGTCAGGTGTGACCCTGGGGACGCAATGAGGGAGAAGCCGTGGTCACTTCCCTCCAGCAGCTCACAGTTTACTTGGCACGGTGGGAACAATTAGGAAACAGTGTGGATGTGCAGGGAGAGCTGCAGGGCTCCTAAAGGCAATCCTTAAGGGTCGGTGGGTGACTGAACAAGAGGTGTGCATTTCCTGGGCTTTGGAGTGTGAGGAATGTCAGGGATGAATAAAAGAGCACATCCCAGGCAGCAGAAGGAAAGGATGCACAAGGCTTGGCGGCCAGGTTTGTAGAATTAAGAATAATTCTCTACAAAGGAGAGTGGGTATGTCAGTGGTACAGAGGCACAAGGCCTTATCTTAGGAAAAATTACTTATTTCATCTTGTTTTACTTCTGCATGGGGCAGCACTTGGTCCTGTTAGTGTTTAGAAACGACACTTGCGTGGACTTGGGGCCATGATGGTGGAGGGAAGCCACTGCACTCATCCAGACAGACCCTGATGAAGGGACAAATGCAGTCCTGACAGGCATCTCTCAGCACACTCTGCGGACCAGAGTGCAGTGGGAAAGGTACGTACTTATCATGTCACAGAGATAGGATTTGAGGAGTGACTGCAAGGAGAATTAAAAGAGGAGGAGTTGAAGATGGCTCCAAGGCCCTTCCCATGAGTGACCCCACGTGTAAGCAGGGCTTTCATGGAACTACAGAGGCAGAAGAGAAAGTTCCTGCAAAAAAAAAAAACACACACTCCACTTTGTCCTACCTGAGTTTTGATAATTTAGGCATGGGGTGGCCCCATGACCTCTGTAATTAGCTAAGATGTATTAATCAGGGAATTATCTGCACTAAATTGAAGTCTAAGATACCTCCACGAAATGTAGGGTAATCAACACTATATGAGGGGCATATGGCCTTTCTATTTCCATCAGAAACTGCATTGTGACAAACTGCATTGTGACAACTCTATTACTGGTGCTAACAGCTGTGTAAAAAGTAAGTGCTGAAGTTTGATCAGCATGCAATAAATCAAAATAGCCCACACTTTTACGGCATTTATTTTTGGCAGGCACTGTTCTAGGATCTAATCTAATCATCCCAACAACCCTGTAAGACAGGTATTATTATTTTTAGCAGCCCTATTTTACAGATGGGGAAACAGGCACAGAGTGGCTTGTCAAGATCCACAGCTGGTACGAGGCAGCAGAATAAGCGTTCAAAGTCTAGTTCCAGAGTTTGTGCCTTTACCCTTTAAGTCCCATTGCCTTTGTCTGCAATGTGTTGCTTAAACAGATAATGTTATCAAGATTTTAATAGCCTTTGGGAAAAAAAACAGATTTTCTCTTTCATTTTTTAGGTCTTTCTTTAATTATTTCAAGAATATATAAGATCCATGATTTCTCCTGAAAAAGAGCTGGCAAGAATTTAATTCTCCTATACAGTAAAAACAACATTGGTCCTGAGAATGACATCTATAGAACACACAAAATTGCTGGAAAATGTTTAATTTACATCCTTCTTAGTTCTGCTCAAAGATGAAGGATTTCTGTGTTATTTCATCAGAAGAATAGGATGAAATTTCCTGGAAACCTCAAGGTTTTGCTTTGTTTTGTTTTGATAAATTCAGATTCAATTATAATGATCTAAGGACAAAGTGGGAATTTAATATATTCTTTCCTATAAGAAGATAGTGCTTTCATGTGAACCTATTTGAATTAAAATAGGTTTTTAATTCCCGTCTTCAAGAATGTTTAAAGAATCAATTTCCTAGTAAAAATAAAATTATATGGTTTTGCTTTTTTTTTGTATGGTGTGGTTCTTTGCTAGTAGTGCAAACTTAAAGTTCTTATGATTAATTTTTATTGGACTAGCTGTGTAACTGTATAACCCCTTCAACTACTCAGACCTCATCTGTAAGTCAGAATAGATGAACTCTCAGACCTCTATCTATGAGTACGTCATTCTACTCATAGATAAGACTTGCCTGATACCAACAAAAATTAAAAAGCACTCAAAATCAAGGTTGGGGGAAGCTGGGATGGCTCAGTGGGTTAAGAGCTCACTCTGCAGCGCCGGGGACACAGGATCGAATCCCGGCCCCGGCCAGTGCGGAACCATATGCTGAACTGGGAAGTGCCCCCGGTTCAGTTCTCTCTCTGTCTCTGTATCTTTCTCTCTCTCTCTCTCTCTCTCTCTCTCTCTCTCTCTCTCTCTCTCTCTCTGTCAAAAACATTAAAAAAAAATCAAGGTTGCCTTTTTTTTTTTTCCTCATTTCAGTCTATTGCACTAGGATTAGGATAAACTGCACAATATCAGGAGATAAGATGATTAGTGACTGAAACTAACAAGATAAAAAGCATCAGAGAAAACAATGCTTTTAGAAGTAGGTGGTTGCCTCTGTCTTATAGTTTGAAAGCACCAGATAGATACCCCTTACAAAAAAATGTGTTTCCCAGACTGGAACCACTGTGTGTAATATCAATTCTTCTTGGCAGGATGACATATTTAACAAATTCATACTACCATGTTAATGTGTCACTAAATAAGTGACACATTTCTTTTTCTTTTTTTTCTTTTAGGACATTGATTGTATATTCCTTTTTTTCTTTTTCTTTCTTTCTTTTTTTATATTCATTGTTAAATTTATTGGGTTGAATTGGTTAGTAAAAATTACAGTTCCAGGTGTCAATTCTACAGTATATCATTCATGTGTTACATTATGTTTTTACTACCCAAAATCAGCTTTCTTTTCATCAGCATATATTTAGCTCCCTCTCTCTCCTCTCCCACCCTCGTCCCTCTTTACCCTCAGGTAACCACTAAATTATTGACTACGTCCATGAGGTTTTGTTTCTTTGTTTCTTTCAGTTATATTCTACATATGAGTGAAATCATATGGTTCTTAGCTTTTTCTGTCTGACTTATTTCACTTAGCCTGATGATCTCAAGTTCCATCCATGTTGTTGCAAGTAGTAATATTTCATATTTTCTTAAGCTGAATAATATTCCATTGTATATATGTACCACAGTTCTTTTACCCAGTCCTCTATCAAAGGGCACTTCAGTTGTTTCCATGACTTGGCCACTGTGAATAGCACTGCAATGAACATTGCAGTACATACGTCTTTAAGAACTAAGGTTTTCAAATTTGGAGGGTAGATACCCAGAAGGGGAATTGCTGGGTCATATGGTGGCTCCATACCCAATTTTCTGAGGAATCTCCATACTGTCCTACACATCAGTTGTACAATTTACATTCCCACCAGCAGTGTATAAGGGTTTCTTTTTCTCTACAGCCTCCCCAGCGGGTGTGAGGTAGTATCTCATTATGGTTTTGATTTGCATTTCCCTAATAGCTAATAAAGTTGAGCATCTTTTATATATCTGTTGGCCATTTGTATGTGTTTGGGTCTTCTGACCATTTTTCAATTGGATTTTGTTGTTGTTGTTGAGTTGTATGAGTTCTTTATATATTTTAGATATTAACCCCTTATCAGAGGCATTACTTGCAAATAATTTCTCCCAATTCATTGCCTCTTTGCTTTGCTGATGATTTCTTTTGCTGTGCAGAAGCTTTTTAGTTCGATAAAGTCCCATTCATTTATTTTTGCTTTTACTTCCCTTGCCTTTGAGGTCGAGTTCATGAAGTCCTCCCTGAACCCAATGTCTATAAGTTTAGGGCTGATGTTTTCTTCTATACAATTTATTGTTTCAGGTCTTTGGTGGAGGTTTTTCATTCATTTTGAGTTAATTTTGTTATATGGTGACAGATTACAGTTCAAATTTATTCTTTTACATGTGGTTTTCCAGTTTTCCCAGCACCATTTACTGAAGAGGCTTTCTTTTCCCCCACTATATATGTTTTGCTACTTTGTCAAAAATTATCTGTCCATATATTTGTGGGTTTATTTCTGGGTTTTTGATTCTGTTCCATTGGTCTGTGTGTCTGTTTTTCTGCCAATACTAAGCTTTGATTATTGACACTTTGTAGTATAGACCGAAGTCAGGAAGTGTGATGCCTCCAGCTTTATTCTCTTCTCGTATGATTGCTTTGGCAATTTGGGGTCTTTTGTGCTTCCATATGAATCTGAAGACTTTTTTTTATCTATTTCTTGAAAGAATGTCTGTGGGATTTTTATGGGAATTGCATTAAATCTGTATATGTTTTGAGTAATATGATGATCTTTTCTTAAATTTATTTTTATTGTTTGACAGAGAGAGAGAGAGAGAGAGAGAGAAGTGAGAGGGTCCAGAGCAGTGTCCATAGCCATCCATCATCAATTTTCAACAGTTTCATTCCACACAGGTGGATGTGGGACCGCACAGGGCGGGAACCTGGCTGGTGGTGTCCCGCATGGGAAGCATGCTCTAGTTCAGCATATGGGTCCACACAGTCAGGCCAGGACCAGAACTCCATCCTTGGACCCTGCGGCCACAAAGCGAGCACGTAAGCTGCTGAGACATCTGAGCATTCCCTAATATGACCATCTTAACTACGGTATGTTGGTTCTTTCAATCCATGAACATGGAATATCTTTCCATTTATTTAAGTCTCTTCAATTTCTTTTAACAGTATCTTTTAGTTTTTAGTGTCTAAATTCTTTACATTCTGTGTTAGATTTATTTCTAGGTATTTTATTATTTTTGTTGTGATCACAAGAGCTATTGTTTTTCTCATTTCTCTTTTTGAAGTTTCATTGTTTGTATATAAAAATGTAATGGATTTTTGTACATTGATTTTGTATCCTGCAACTTTACTATATTAATTTATTATTTCTAATAGTTTTCTGGTGGAGTCTAGAATTTTCTTTATAAAAGATCATGTCATCTGCAAAGAGTGACAGTTTGACTTCTTCTTCCTCAGTTCAGATGCCTTTTATTCCTTTCTCTTGCCTGATTACTCTTGCCTGATGGCTCTGGCTAGAACTTACAGTACTGTATTGAATAGCAGTGGTGACAGGAGGCATCCTTGTCTTGTTCCTGATTTTAGGAAAACAGGCTTCAGCTTTTCTCTGTTCAGTATAATATTAGCTGAGTATCATATATGGCCTTTATTACGTTGAGGTACTTACCTTCTATTCCAATTTTCTAAATAAGTCATTTCCAACCAGACAGAAAGTGAAGTACAAGAGAACTGGGCATCTAATAACTTGTATAAGAATTAAGGCAGTAGGGCAGCTCAAAGGAAGAGTCAGAAGTCTTGGTTTCCTTAAGTGCATTACCCTGTAGCAGGACAAACCAAGATCTGGACATATTCAATCTTATTCAATAAACAACTATAAAGGATCTACTCTAAGCCAAGCCCTACCTGCCAAGTTATAGGTGCTGGGGGTAGAATGATTAGTAAGGTAAGCAGAGTAAGCACGTCTGCTGCTGTTTCCTCTTTCAATTGGTTCTCCTATTTCCCTAGTCCCACACACCCTTGGAAGTTGGGTGTGGTCAAGTGACATGTTTTATAAATAAAGTATAAACAGAAGTAACCTATGTCAGTTATAGGCAAATGTATTTAAAATCTAGCACATAATTCTCCATTTGATTTCTTCCAGTGTCTTGATTCTGTGTTCCAGATAGTACAGCCAGAAGATAGTAGAGCATCTCTCAGCCTGATGGCTACATCCAGGCATACAGGACTCGGGCCCTGAAGAGCCATCCAGACCCACAATGGACTTGTCATGAGTGAAAAACAAACCTCTATGGCATCAAGCACAGAACTCTGATATTTGCAAGTGCAGCGTTGCCTAGACCATCTGACTGAAACCACAAATAAAGTCCTAGGCTACATAGAATCTACACACAGGTCATTTTTTGTGGAGAGAGTACCTTGAAAAAAAGTAGAGTGAAGAGAGACTGAGTAGGCTATGCAGGTCAGATGTTTAGGAAACTTTTTATCGAAGAGATTAGATATCCAGAAAAAACGTGAAGGAGGTAGTTCATGAAAAGACAGTAAAAAGCATTCCAGAAAAGGGGAAGAGCAGGTGCAAATTTCCAGAAGCCAAACGAGCCTGGTTTATTAAAGGAACAGAATAACAGCCAGCATGGAGTCAAGTCTTGGTGCACACAGGCTCTAAGACCAAGTCAGAGGCAGGCAGGCGCAGATCATGAACTGTGTTATTCACTTATGCTCGTGATTTTATATGATTCCATGTTCATCAAAAGCCGTGGCAAGTTGCTGAGCAGAGGGGTGATGTGAGCCAATTCTTACTGCAAAGACTTCAGTCTGACTGGTGTGTGGAGTACAGACCACAGGGGAGCAAGAGAGTAAACAAGGCTGCTTTCAGGGGATTCTGGCAGTGTCCTGAACCGGGGCAACAGCAGTGAGATTGTGAAAGTGTTCGAATTAAGATTATTCTTTGCAATTAAAGCCAAAAGATTTGCTGACAACAGCTGTGTTGTATGTGAGAAAAGAGAAGTCAATATTAACCTTAATTTTTTTACCTAAGCAACTTATTGAAAGGAGTTATTATTTTTTAAGATGGCAAAGATCTAGGTTTGGGGGCAGCTAGAGATGTGGGTGAAGAGAAATAAAGAATTATCCCTTAAATACACACATGTCTACTCTTAGATATACATGTTGGATAAAAACTGAAGTGGTATTTAGATATATATTTCTGGATCTAACATGAATAGCACAAGATTGGAAATACACAGAAATGTTTTAAAAAACAAAGAGGAAGGGAGAGGGAGAAGAGGAGAGAAAGGAGTGAGGAAAGATAGGTAGCTAGATGAAGTTGGAGATGGAGATGGAGATAGATCAAAAATCCTGTGGCATCTAAAGCCACAGACATGGATGAGCCACCACAACCTGCATAGACATAGAAGGGCAGAGCACCATGCACTGAATCTTAGGACATTCCTACATTAGACCTTTGGAAGAGGAGGGATTGCTACAGAGCCTACTGGAAAGAAATGAACAGAATGATAAGAGGAAATTCAGGAAAGTAAGTTCTCTCGGAAGAAAGCATTCCAAGAAGGAGGGAGTGATTAATTGCATCAAAGACTGCTAATGGGTAGAGTGAGATAAAGCATGAGGACCAAACTTTAAACTTGGTAGCATGAAGGTCTTTGATGTCCTTGGCAAGAAGTTTCAACAGCATGTTGGGCGTAAAACTCTATTGGGTAATTTCAAGGGAGGTTGAGTATTGTTGGGTAAAAAACATTTCATTTCACTTCAAAGCAATCCAACACTTCGGAAAAACTGTTTGACAGTTTCTTTAGAAGTTATAAATATAACCTAGCCATTCCATTACTAGGTGTTCGCTCAACAGAAATAAAAGCATATGCCTCCACAAGTATTTATACACAAATGTTCACAGCAACTTTATTTCCATTAAACTCAAACTGGAAACGACCTAAATACCTGATAAGGATAGACAAATTTTGATGTAGCCATACGATGGAATGCTACTCACTAATCAAAAAGAATAAACTGTGGATACAAGCAACAGTATGGCTGAATCTCAAAATCACTTGTCTGATCAAAAGAAATCAGCCATGAAGGATTAAATGTACATTTGTATAAAATTCTATAAAATGTAAGCTAATCTCTAGAGACAAAAAAAAGATCAGTGGTTATCAGGAGTAGAGGGAGGTAGATTGCAAAGGGACATGAGGAAACTAGAATTTTAGACATTCTAATGAGTGTATGTGTGTTGGTATCTCATTGTGGTTTTAATTTACATTTCCCTGATAACTAATGATGTTCAGCATCTTCTCATGTGCTATTGCCAATCTGTATATCTTCTTTTATAAAGTGTCTCTGCAAATCTTCTCACTTTATTTTGTTGGACTGCTTATCTTCTTAATATCAGGGTAGAAACATTACATTATATATTTTAAAAAATATAAATATACACAAAACATATTTCTTTTAAAAAAGATTTCAAGAGCTAACCTGACAACATTAGCTCCATCTTCCAGGGTCCTTGCCAAATAACTAAATGCTATGGTATTGGAGAGTGTTTCCACATCAATAAATTCTTACTTATTCCCTTACTCATATATATATATTATACACCTTTTAATTGAAAACTTTCTTTGTATCTCTAGCATATCACCCCTGGTCATGAAGAAATATATTTTAGATGCTCCTTAATTTCATTTGCTCTTATTTTAAGTGGAGTTTTTATATTGACATTTATAAATCAACCAAAATTTATTAATTTAGCTTCATCTGAGTTGTATATATATGTGTGTGTGTGCCAGGGTGATATCTTTATAACATTTTGATATTGTAGCTTCATTGACTTTATATAAAAAACAACCCTGTTTAATGCTCTGTGATGGTTTAAATAGACCTGGCACTGTCCTTGAAGCTTGGAAGACATTCACCAATGAAATTGCTTGTGTCAGGACTTTGTTCAAGAGGTAGAAGGGGTGGTTTTGTTTGGTTTTGTTTGTTTAAGACTCACTTTATTGTTTTTGACAGAGAGAGAGACAGAGAGAGACAGAGAGAAGGGGGAGGGCCCAGAGCAGTCTCCATGGTTGTACATCATCAGTTTTCAACACGGTTTCATTCCACACAGGTCGGAGGGGGCCGTGCAGGACTGAAACCAGCCCGGGGGCCTCCTGCATGGAAAGCACACCCCCACGAGCTGGGGCTGAACCAGGGGCCTTCCACATGGAAAGCTTGCTCTGGAAAGAACTGAACTGGGGCCACATCCCAGTTCAGCATATGGGTCCACATGGACCGGGACAGGGATTCGATCCTCAGACCCCGGGTCTGCAAAGCAAGTGCTTCACCCACTGAGCCAGCCCGGTTTCCCAGAAAGAAGGTTTTATAGAAACAATAATGGCAACTGTATGTTGCTTGAAGGTATAAATGATGAAATAATGTCAATAAAGCTTATGGCAATTAAAAGGCTCAAAGTAAATGTGCGTTTCAATGTGTTACAATTTCAGAAGAGTTCCTCATCTTAGGTGCTACATTTTGCCTTGCAAATAATTTAGAAAGAAGGGAAGTCTAAAAGAATGTCATGTCATTAGCCATTACATCATTCTAAAAGTTTTTATGTTCCTTAAAAATTCTTAAGAATGTGAGGGAATTTACTGGGAAATTCCAGAAGGACAATTCCCCTTTGTTACATTTTCCTATCTCCAAGCAGAGGCACTATCCATCATTAGCCTCAACAGAACATAAAATTAAATGATGTCTGACTTACTTTTTGTGACTTTTATGATATAGCTATATTTTTCTGAATTTAGTAATTTCCTAAGGCTTTTTCTCTCACATCATCCTTCGTTTGCTTTTTTCTAGGTTATTGGTGCTTAATGTGTGGTTCCCTTTTGTTGTTGTTGTTGTTGTTATGTATTTCATTACTAAAGCCAAATACCTTTGCTTGGCTTAAAAAGCTGCAAGCAGCCTGCTCACATGTGAGCATCAGGGGCAATGCAATGTGTTCCTTCTATTAACTTTATTGATATCAGTTGCTGAAAATAGACCCAGACCTGGTGAAGAGAGAAATTGAATTAGCAACTGACATAGTTCTCTCTCTCTCACTCTCTCTCCTCATTTCTTCTGGAAAAAAAACATTGGGTCATTAACCTGTGATCCAGAATAAGCTTTAGTAAGCTCAGAAGGTAAATAATTCCCATGTGCAACAATGTGAATGCCTGGCCATGACTCTCTTATTTATAGCACAAGAGCATGTTATGTTATAATTGAAAATGCTGTCCCATTGGTCTTATTCATCAACTGCTACTAAGATCTTTGTTTAAAAAATTAACTTTTTAAAGCTTTGTAAGGTCTTATAAACTTCAGAATTAGCATTTCATCTCAGTGTAGTGGAGTTTTAGTGCTTTTTGTTTGTTTGTTTGTTTGTTTGCTTGCTTGCTTTATAAAGAACAATCATGTTCAGGTGCCCTGTGAATCTATGGCTAACTAATTAATCTTTGTTTAAGGGTGTTAATTAGGATGGTGTTCAGTCCTGTGTCTTACAAACACTCTTGGGGCCATGACTTACTCATAGATCCTCCGGTTGACATAAAAGGCTATCAATTCACATTCCTTTGTGAGTAGAATTTCTGACAAAAATTTACACACTGTCATTTTGAAAGTAATAATTTTTGGCAAGCAAAAAATACTGTTATTTTAGTTTGTTGCTTGTAAAAAATTACAGGATTTCCTACTGAAATGCCATCCTTGGTAATACTCCATGTTGATAACAATTTGAGGGCATGACAGGCTAATGGCCAAATTGAGCTTTCATAAAAATCAGATATAAGTCCTGCATCACACACAGAAACACTCCAGACTATTTGTCTGATTTATTGGTGCAAACTCACAATTTATCTGGGAAAACAGTTTTCTTGAAGAGAAAATCAGAAGAAAATTTCAATGTCAGGAAGACTTTTCCATAGCCTATAAGAGAAAAATTCTGTATGGGCAGGGTGTCTCTCCAAATAACAGTATCCAGAAGACATATATAAATAGTAAGTAGATGAAGATTATTTCCAGTGCATTCTTTCTTGCATCACTTAATAAGTGGAATAGGAAGCTATAGAAGCAAGTAAATAAACCATAAACAAGGCAGAAAGATGCAAACATGCTTGGCAAGCCTAAGTGCATACTTTTAAGACTTATGGATAAAGTAACTTGCAGAGCACACCTGAAGTTAATGTGAAATAAAAGAATTGTTTGGTGGAGGCACTTGGCAGAAGAAGGAATACACAAAAGAACAGCATGGGAGTTATTACTAAAATACAGAAAATCTATGGATTTTTGCCAGCTTTCCAGTGACTTTATAAGCTGTAATGTTTATAAAAGCTATAGTATGTCCTATGTTTCTAAATTTGTAACAAAAATCAATAAAACTGTCTGGATAAAATTTGTATTCTGGCTATGGCTCTTAACTATAAAATATTAGCATATATGCACATAAAGTATACTTGGCTTGTTTTAAAGCTTATTTTTTTTAAGATTTATTTTATGGTTTTTGACAGAGAGAGAGATGGAAAGAGAGACAGAGAGAAGGGGAGGACTTAGAGCAGTCTCCATAGTTGAGCGTCATTTGTTTTTGACATAGTTTCATTCCACAGGTGGGTGGGGGGGTCACACAGGGCAGGAATTGGCAGGGTGCTTCCCACGTGGAAGGCACGCCCCGAGAACTGGGAACCTCCTACATGGGAAGCATGCCCAGGGTGGAAGCTGAACCAGGAGTTTCCCACACGGGACATTTACCCCAGTGGGAACGGAACTGGGGTAGGAAGCACACCCTAGTTCCACATATAGGTCTGCATGGGCTGGAGCCAGGACTAGGTCTCGATCCTCGGACCCCAGGGCTGCAATGTGATTGCTCAACCCCCTGAGCCATCCTAACTTCCCACTTAGCTTATTTTAATGTTGCATTTTTTATATGTATGTGTGTTTAAAAAAATTTTTTTTAGTTGTCAAATTTATTAGGGTAACATTGGTTAGTAAAAATTACGTAGGCTCCAGGTATACAATTCTACAGTACTTTGTCCATGTGTTACAATACTATCTTTTTAAAATTAGAACTTCTACTTAACATGGATCTACAGGTAGCAAATGCTCTATTATTTCATTTTATGAATGTTTCTAATTATCTTGCAGATTTTGGAACCTATCCTTCTTTCCTGCCTTTCTTCCTTCCTTCCTTTCTTCCTTCCTTTCTTCCTTCCTTTTCTTCCATCTATAAATCAGGTGGTTAGCCCACTCACATTATTGAGCATCAACCATGACTCAGTGATTCTCTGACTTCCAAGCATCCATTATACAAAGAGTTGTTTCATGATAATTTCTCTTAACTGTTCCATGAAACTGAAGCTCTTTGATAACTATTTGCTATTGAACAGTGCTTAAGTGTGTATTGAATAAAAAGCATTTGTAATAGAGAAATAGAATTTCCAGAAAATCCTCTAAGATGCATGTTATTAAGCATGAATCCTAGCCAGGAATCTCTAAAGGAGCCTTCACTACAAAGCAAAAGATGGGAAAGCAAAATGACACTTATGTAGATCTTAGAAAAAATATATTCACAGAGTGCTAATCTGGGACACTGAAATGAGCATCTTACACATGTTTTCCTCCAAACAAAGCAAGCTGCCAGACAGACAGCAATAAGAAGACCTTTCTCCCTCCTTTAGTCCCAGTTCCTGCTCAGGGAAAAGAAAACTTGGCAGACAGTCTTCTATAAATGGGTACTGTTTTGGAGTGACTGTATGGTACAGCTCCCTCTATACCAACACAGCACCACAATCACCATTTCTCATGTTATTGCCACATCTACATAAAAATAAGAAAAGAGAAAGAACATTCCAAGTTGAGAAGGAACGTGAAAGTATGGGCACTAGAAAATCTGGACAGTGTAGTTCCAATACATAAAGTATTTATGAAAGGGAAGAGACACATGGTGGCCAAGTGTGGTGGAACCTGTGTGTATTGTGTCAGTTCAACAAATCAAAGGTTCAGGTGAAGCACTGAGAAGACCCTCTCTATAAACTACCCTAAAAGGAAACTTAGCTGACATTGACAGAGAGCTCCAAGCTGTCCCCATCAACTCCCATTGTTGATGTGAAAGGGCATTTGTCACTACACAAGGCACTGGGACACTGGGCTGTTGACATTGCCCTTTGGCAAATAGTGGGTCTGAATAACTCTTCCTTTAAGAAGAGTATATATACATACATACATACATACACCCACACAGAAAATGTGGGAAGAAATCAACTGGTCAAAGATACAGAAGTCGTCCCCTGATCTCTCGGAGGCAGGAGAAACTTCTGAAAATTGAACAGAATGCCTGAAATAGTGCTTTCTAGATTGTCAAATGACCTTAATGGGATTTGAGAAAGGTCTCAAGAAGCTGGAGGAAAAATTCATAAGACTTAGAAGAAAGGGAATATGGACAAGAAAGAGAAAAATTAAAATAACTCAAGATATTTAAGAAAGCAAGTAATGCAGAGTAAGGAGGAACAAATAGTGGTCCTGATAATGTAGAAAATGGATCATCAACGTGGGGCGAGCTCAAAAAGGTCCTCCTGGCTGCAGAAGAGAAGGGCAGCACCAGGAAGAACAGCTAAGGTTGTTTCATGCGGAGAATGAAAACAGAATTGAGGAAAATGACCTGAAAATATAGATTTAAATACATAATTAGAAAATTTTTAAAGTAACAAACATCTGAAAATATTGACATTTGATTACAATCATAAAAAAAATTGCCACAAGCATGCAGGCCATAAATAAGTTTTCTTAAAAGGAACAAATATGAAATTGCCCTTAGATTTCTCTTTTGCCAAGTGACACATTAGAAAACAATAGGTAGAAGATGATAAGATAGCTCAGCAGATAAGGACCTGCCTTGCAACCCAAGGTCCAACATTGGATTAGCAACCCTGACCCATGAAAACCCATATGCTGAACTGTGACTCAACTGGTAACCACCAGGATGGCACAGCGGTCAAGGTTCTTACCGCCCATGTGGGAGGCCCCCAGTTCAGTTGCCACCTGTGCAGCCCCACATCCACCTATGTGGAATGAAAACATGTCACAATAATGATGCACAACTATGGAGATTGCTCTGGGCCCTCCCCCTTCTCTCTCTCTCTCTCTCTCTCTCTCTCTCTCTCTCTCTCTCTTTCTCTCAAATAAAAAAATAAATCTTTAAAAAAATACAATAGGTACATAAAATACAGGATAATATCAAGGGTAGGAGAAATAAAACAATGGACAAAATGTTAAGCAAATACAAACAAAAAAGCAGAGCAATGGTATAATTTGACATAATTTTAGGATCTAGAAGAAAAAAACAAATGAGACTGAGGTTATTTAAAATTGACAAAGGGAATAATCTAAACTGAAAAATTTTTTTAAAAAGCTATGAACTTTAATGCATCAAAAATATTCTATGAAAAAAATTTTAATCTGTTAAATTCAAGGAAACTGTAATATAGTGATATTTCTGAACAACTCTACAACAAAGCCACATGTTCTAAACATTGGCAGACTAGATATTATTAATAAAAAACTACATTTAAAATTCCAACTCTGAGTATAAATGGCTGCAGGGACTTTGACGAGCAATCGGGCAACATTTATAGAACTTGGACATGCATGTGTCCCACACTTCTGCTCAGCCCTTCTCTGTAAGAAAGTGCTCCTACAAGACCACAGGCGGCATAAGTGCACAAGGTTCATTACAGCAACGCTTGTGACAGAAAAAAGTGGAGGGGAATAACAGACAGGCCCCAGTAGGGGAACAGACAAATAAAATGTAGAATATGATGAATTCCTATAAAGACATTAAAAAAATACATGGACAAAATGGGATATACCTAACTCACGCTAGTGAGATCTGAGAGTTAGAAATGGGAATGCCATAGTCATTGAATGAGAATTAGCTTTGCCTGTAATATTTATTTCTTTTTCTACCTCTTATTAAAAATATATACACTGTCTATGGCCATACCAATACACACAGGCACACACCACACACACACATAGATGTGCAACTATAAAAATTACTGGAAGAAATGACAAATAACAGTAACATTTTTTTTTTTTTTTCTGAATGATGAGGAGCATACAGCTTTGTGTTTGTTTCCTTTTCATACTTTTGTCATTTTATTAAAATAAAATATGAAAATAAAAAAATCTAACAAGTAACACTTGGACAAAAGGTAATAAAAACTAGAGTTACAGATTGTTTTTAAAATAAAACATTGAGACCACTAAGTAGCAAAATTTAGACATTGTAGCTAAAGCTGTATTCAGAGGAAAACAGTTCATCCTTCAATATTTTGATTATTAAGAATTAAATAAATAGAAACAAACTTAACATTTAATTCAAGAAGATGGAGAAACAAACCCCAAGAAACAATGATTGTATTTTTAAATAAACATTGAGACTGATTCTAACTTCCTCGTGAAAGCACTAGATTTCACCTCGGGTATGACAGGATTGGCTACAAGTGTTAGTTATGATATTATTATAACACATGTGTGCATCCCTCTTTGGGGACACACTGTTTCCTGGGTTCTGATGCAACAATGGTGAGATACAGAAACATGCAGAGAAGACAATTCTAAACTGAACTTCTAATGACCTCCAATTCACCTTTCTGTGTGTAGGCAAGGGGTAGAGCTAATGGGCAGAGTGCATTACAGTGGCTGGTCTTTCTGTAAAGTTTCTGATAGTCATCATGGAAAATCTATAGGTGAATATGAATAATGATTCTTATCCCTTAGGAACTGAGAGAGCAAGAATCAGAAGGCGCAAGCCCATCATGGGTAGCGTAGGAAAAGCCCTAAACTTCTTTCACTTGTGATGAAATTGTACCTGGAATTTCCTGTGGTGTCAAAACAGTGAGGAGAGAGAGAGATAGGACTCCTTGAAGCCTGGGAAGAATTGTAATAATTGTTGGTGAATGCTAGCCCTGTAATCATAGAATAGAAAAGGCTTGGTCTGTAGTTTCTATTCTAATGAATAATATGCCCTGTATCTTCTCTCCCTAAGATCAAACACTTTATACTGATTTTTACATGAGCATTTGTGTGGTTTTCTTTGAAACACAAATACTATTTACAGTGGTTTTCTTTGCACAAGAGCCTCAAATTGTTACATGCATTCAAGGATTTTGCTTTTTTTGCTTTGTCTCTCTCCTATTTTCATAAACTTACGTATAAATCTCACCAGAGTCTGGCATGATTTCTTCAATGTCCTGTGGAACAGAATTTTGAATTAGTAGTCTTGTATATCATAGGATGAATTTTTAAATAGATCTTTTTTTTTTCCTATGGAAATTTGAATCAACAGAGAATGAGGGATATATCAAAGGAATTCTTTAACAAGAGAGAGAGACCCATCTGTCAAGATCATTTTGATGTGTTGTTACTATTATCTAAGGTAGGGGTCCCCATGCTCAGCCCATGGCCTAGTACTGTTAAGAACTGGGCCACACAGCAGGAGGTATGCAGTGGGAGAGAGAGAAGATTTATCTGTATTTATAGCCACTCCTCATCACTCATACTACCAACTGAGTTCTAATTCTTGTCAGATCAGTGGAAGCATTAGATTCTCATAGGAACTCAAATACTGTTGTGAGTTGCGCATGCGAGGAATCTAGGTTGCGCACTCCTTATGAGAATCTAATGCCTGGTGATCTGATGTGGAGCTGAGGCGGTGATGCTAGCAAGTTAAAGATGGTGCATGGGCCAAACCACTGACATTACATAAGAGGTTTGACTGCATGGAGACCATAAAAAATCAATTTTACAGGAAAACAAGCTCAAGGATCTCACTGATGCTGCATTAATTCATTATATATTACAATGTAATAATAGAAATAAAGAGCACAATAAATGTAATGTAATGTAATGTACTTAAATCATCCTGAAACCATCCCCCTGACCCTCAATTTGTGGAAAAATTGTCTTCCACAAAACCAACCTCTGGTGCCAAGAAAGTGGAGGACTACTGCATTACACATTTTCAAAGGTCCAAGCAGATATGTTTGATGCCTATCCCAGAACAAAAATAAACACAACAACTTTAGAATGGACCATTAAAAGGAAAAGTGTGATAACTAGACAGCAGTAAGAGAACATTTCAAGTCCACCTCATTAGTAAATTAGGGTTTAGGCTGGTAGAGACACTTGTCCCTATCCACAACCACCTCTAGCATTATTAGCAACTTCGATAATGACTTATTAAATAGGCTCAGTTATTTGCCTCTTATTAAAGAGGCAAAACAAATTGCATATCTTATAAAGAACATTTTAAACCCCAAAACACCAATCTAATCACTACAAAAAAAATAATAATCATGCAATAATTTGGGGGAATTCTACAAGATACCTGGGAATTAAAAGTCCTAGAAAATGAGAAAAGACTGAGAAACTGTCACCAACCATAGGAGACTAAGGAGATGTGATGACAAACGCCATGGAGTACACTGGGTAGGATCCTAGAACACAAAAACAACATTAATGGCAACACTAGTGGTATCAAAATAAAGCTGGCGGGGAGAAGCCGGGATGGCTCGGTGGGTTGAGCTCTCACTTTGCAGTGCCGGGGACCGAGAATCGAATCCCAGCCCCAGCCCGTGCAGACCCATATGCTGAACTGGGAGTTCCCCCAGTTCAGTTCTCTCTCTGTCTCTGTATCTCTCTCTCTCTCTCTCTCTCTCTCTCTCTCTGTCAAAACCAATAGAAAAATAAATAAATAAATAAATAAATAAATAAATCATCCTCTTAAAAAAATATATTACAAAAAAAAAAGTAAATAAAGCTGGAAGTTTGGTTAAACTAATGCAGCAATATGTTTCTTAGTTAGACCAGAATACCATAATAATGTAAGATGTTAATAATGTGGGGGATGAATCAGGAATATAGGGGAACTCTGTACTATACTTGCCACTTTTCTGTGAATCTAAAATTCTTTCAGAATATATTCTTTTTAAAAAAAAGTTAAAGATGGCATATGGGCCAAATCATATAATGAAATTAACTAGAGAATACAATGAAATCATTGATTGATAGTAGCAGGTGTTGTATTATGGTGATTTTTTAAGAATTGGGGAAGCTGGGAGGGCTCAGCAGGTTAAATGCTCACTTTGCAGGCCAGGGGACTAAGAATAGAATCTCAGCCTAGGCCTATGTGGACCCATATGCTGAACTAGGGTGTGCTTCCCATGGGGGAGGCCCCTAGGTCAGTTCTTACCCCTGGTTTAGCCCCTGGCTTGAGGGTGTGGGCCTCCCACATAGGAGGCCCCCAGCCCAGTTCCTGTCCTGTGTGTTCCCTGAACTCCTGTATGGAGCAAGACCATGTCAAAAACTGATGATGTACAACTATGGAGACTGCTCTGGGCCCTCTCTCTTCTCTCTGTCTCTGTCTTTCTCTGTCTCTGTCCAAAACAATAAAATAAATCTTTAAAAAAATGTGATACAGTGCCTTTCTTTAAGAACATTTACAGATTTCTACACTGAAGTGAAAAGTTCTAACCACCTGAATAGATTTTGAGCTCTAGTTTTGTAGCTATGAATCTTCATTAAGGACAAACTCAATATTAACCATGCAAGAAAGCTAATATAGTTACACTACATTTGTGGGGCTCTAAGATGCAGATAAAGGCACACTCCTTATAGCCCCCAAATTCCCTCGCTATCCTGAGTGACCAAGTCCTGGAGATGACTTTTGATAAGGGAAGGATGTATGGTCCCTTGGGGACTAGCTAGGTTTACTTGGAAGAGCACTGATTGATACTCTAATCAAGACCTGGCCTATCCAGAGACAAGAGATCTCTCCCAGATACTGGTAATGAAGAGTGCCAAACCCTCAGCAAACCCTGCTTGTAGAGCTACATCAGCCATATATCTGAGATGTTTCAGCAGGATCCCACTTTTAAGCATTGTGCCTCATTTTCAGACCACATTTAGGATTGTGTGTCTCACTCTTTTATTGGAGAGATTAGGTCCATTGAGAGGAAAACACCTAAAGAATAATAAAAAACAGAGAGAGCTCTGAATTTATTCAATTGTCCAGCAGGTCTCAATACATTCACCACGTTAGAGCCATGGCTCTCAGTGGGATGATTTTCACAAGTGAGGCAGGTGTTACTGGTGTTCAGTGGGTAGAGGTCACGATGCTACAGGCATCATAATGCACAGAGCAGCCCCCCTCAACAAAGAGGTTTCCACCTCAAATGTCAACGATGCTGGACCGAGAAGCACTGGTGTACAGGGGCAGTAGAACTTCTGCACACTGGAAATTCTGTCCCTGCTGTGTCAGATTTCATCCTGACCACTCAGCACAGAGCACCCTGACTCTAGGTCCCTGGCCAGATGCAGCCCGCCCCTCAGCTGCAATGTGAGTTAGAGGTAAAAATAAGCCTTTGGGGATCAGAAAAGCCACTTTAATCCTGCTGAAATCCCTCACACCTGTGTTTCTGGGTCTTAGCAAGTGACTTAACTTCTGAGACCTACTGCTTCCCTTGTTTGTGACATAGAGATAACTATCTGCTCCCAGGAAGGTTGTTAGAAAACACCTAGGTATTTATTTTACTGTTATATATTCTAGGGTTTAACCTACGGTCCACGGACTCTGACAATAGAATAGCACTTCAATATAAAAAAGGTACTTATAATCCTATGTATACTGTCTTACATATTTAAAAACATTATCCGCAAAGGGGTCCATACTCATCAACAGAAGGTCAAAAGGCATTTATGCCACAAAATGTTTCAGAACTTTGGCATGTGTATACTAGGAGTTTACACAAACAATCTGGGACATAGAGCCTGGAAGTCTATGCAGACCATCTTCTCATCACTGCCAACCCAAACCATGGAGCCTCAGTTTCTCTGTTCCTAGATCTCTGACCCATGAGGCTCCACATCTCAGCTCTTAATACCCAAGTGGGCTCCCCTTGTTGCTACAGGTTGAACTCACCTGGTTGAACTAACCCAGATGATGTTCTTCAGTCATGGTGTTCAGTATTCATCAAGTAGCTTCATAAGTAATGTTGGGATGTGCCATTGTTTCTGGCCTGGGCACCCCCAGGTCTGCCCAGCTGGGGCTGCTTCTCTAGTCTGACCTATCCCCTGAGAAACAGTGATCGGACCTCAACATAACAAGCACATGCTGTATCCTCAATAAACATTGAGTCCCCATGTGACATTCATGGATTCCAGTGTGGAAAGGACCTAGATTCTTAACTAATTCCAGCTTTCCCTTCAGGACCAAACTTGATATACTGTAAATTGGTACCTCTTCCTGTAATACATTTTGCCTGCTTAGACACAATACTGGCTAATTCTGAGTCCTTTTAAAAAGATCAATCTCTGCCTAAAGTATCTCATCTGCAAGAGCAGAGGTCCTCAACCCCCGGGCCATGAACCAGTACTAGCCCTTAGCCTATTAGGGACCAGGCCACACAGCAGGATTTGAGGGTCAGGCAAGCAAACTAAATTTTATCTGTATTTACAGCTGCTCCCCATTGCTCACATTACTGCCTGAGCTCTAACCTCCTGTAAGATCAGTGGTGGCATTAGATTCTGGTGGGAGCTCTAATCCTATGGTGAACTGTGCATGCAAGGTTTCTAGGTTGTGTGCTCCTTATGAGAATCTGATGCCTGATGATCTGAAGTGGAGCTAAGGCGGTGATGCTAGTGCTGGAGAGTGGCTGCAAATACAGATTAACAGTCATAGAGAGGTTTGACTGCACAGACCAAAATAAATCAATTGCTTGCAAACTGATATCAAAGCCCTATCAGTGAGTGTGAAGTGACTATGAAGCTGCATCTTGTGGTAGGATTTAGAGTGGCAAGTGAGTTGATACACATCAATTATACAGCTTCATCTGGTAGTGGCAGGCTTTAAGTCAGAATCTGACACTTATTTTAGTCTATGTGTGGCCCGCCCATTATTATATCTACCATTTCCGTCTGCACCTCTTTCCCACACTGCACACTTGTCTCAATCACAGTTTTCATCAGCCCACAAGCTAACTCTAGCCAAAATGACTAACAAACAAACGTCACTGAAGAGCTTCTTTGAGAAGGCAGAAAGACTCATTGATGAGATAACAGAAGACTCTAAGATTGTCAACACAAAGAAAGCTGCATTTGAAAGAAAATACCAAGAGTCCTGCTTAAATTACAGGCTCATTGCAACAAGTGATTCACATTCTCCAAGCCCGCTTTGTACAATATGTGGTGACCAGCTATCCAATGAAGCCATGCTTCACCACATGGACACCAAGCACCCTGCATTAAAAGACAAATCTTTGGAGTTTTTCAAAAGGAAAAAATAAGAAAAATATAAATTCAAAAAGCAGAAGCAATTATTGAAGGCCACCACTTCATCAAATGTGTCTGCACTGAGAGCGTCATTCTTGGTGGCTAACCACATTGCTAAAGCTAAGAAGCCCTTTACTACCGATGAAGAGTTGATCCTGCCTGCTGCTAAGGACATTTGTCATGAACTTTTAGGAGAAGCTGCAGTTCAAAAGGTGGCACATATTCTTCTTTCAGTTAGCACCATAACTAGAAGAATTGATGAAACAGCAGAGGATATTGAGGCATAATTATTAGAGATGGTTAATGAGTCACCATGGTAAATAATCCAGGTTGATGAGTATACCAATGTTGACAACAAGGCAACAATGCTTGTTTCTGTGTGATATATTTTTCAGGAGGATGTGCATGAGGATATGTTATATGCACTTTTGTTGCCAACCAACATCACAGCTGCAGAATTATTCAAGTCTTTGAATGATTACATATCAGGAAAACTGATTTGCTCATTTAGTGTCAGTATATGCACAAATGGAGCAGCTGCCATGACCAGACAGCTTTCTGGTTTCACTACTCAGATCACAGAGGTTGCTTTTGAATGTGACTCTATACACTGTGTCACCCACAGAGAAATGCTGGCTAGCCCACAAATGTCACCTGAACTTAACAACATCTTGCTGAATGTGATTAAAATGATCAGCCACATGAGAATACATGCTCTTTACTCACGTCACGTCTGTTCATGCAGCTCTGTGAGGAGATGGACGCAGAGCACACGTCTTCTCTTATACACAGAAGTGAGATGGCTTTCTAAAGGGGGGTCACTGAACAGAGTTTTTGAGTTACGTGAGCCACTCCTGAGGTTTCTTTTAGAAAAACAGTCACCACTGGCAGCACATTTCAGTGCACAGAATGGATTGCAAACTTGCTTACTTATGTGACATATTCAACCTGCTCAATGAACTTAATCTGTCACTTCAGGGGAGAATGACAATTGTGTTCTAGTTGGCAGACAAGTGTCTGCATTCAAAGCTAAACTGGAATTATGGGGGTGATGAGTGAACATTGGAATTTTTGACATGTTTTAAACACTAGCATAGATTTTGAAAGAGACTGAGCCAGGGCCTTCTTTCTCCCAGCTGGTGCATGATCACCAATCTTAGCTATCAAAAGAGTTTGAGCATTACTTCCCAACCACAAAAGACCCCATAACTGAGAAGAAATGGATCCACAACCCATTTGTGAATAAACCAGATGCATCAGCTATGTTGGTGTCAGAAGAGGATAAACCACTTGAGATCACAAATGACAGTGACCTTAAAAGTATGTTTGAGAGAAGCTGGAATGGCTCAGTGTGGTAAGCCTCACTTTGCAGCCCCAGGGTCGGAGATCGAGTCCCAGTCCCAGCCCAAGTGGACCCATATGCTGAACTGGGGTGTGCTTCCCATGTGTGGGAGGCCCCCAGTTCGGCCCTCAGCTTGCAGGGGCGTGCCTCCCATGTGGGAGGCCCCCAGCCTGGTTCCTGCCCTTTGTGGCCCCGCCCACCTGTGTATGATGAAACCATGTCAAAAGGGCTCTCCCCTTTCTCTCCCTGTCTCTCTGTGTCTCAGTCTCTCTGTCTCTGTCTCTCTCTGTCTCTCTCTCTCTCTCTGTCAAAAACAATAAAATAAATATATATTTTTAATTATGTTTGAGGCAACTTCAAATTTCTGTATTAAAGTTATGGCTGAATAATATCCTGAGATTGTCACAAAAGCACTGAAAAGCCTGCTTCCATGTCCAACATCCTTTCTTTGTAAAGCAGGGTTTTCTGAAGTGACAACAACCAAATGAGACTACACATTCTGGGTGTCACTGTCTCCCATCACCCCCAGATGGGACAATCTACGGTAGTTGTAGGAAAACAAGCTCAGGACTCCTACCAATCCTGCATTATGGTGAGTTGCATAATTATTTTATTATATGTATAATAATCACGGGAAAAAAATGCACAATAAATGTAATGTGCTTGAATCATCCCGAAACCATCACCCCTCCCCAACCTCCGTCTGGAAAATTTGTCTTCCGGAAAACCTGTTCCTGGTGCTAAAAAGTTTGGGGACTGCTATGCTAGAGAATAACTAATAAAAATTAAATACATATTGAGATCAAAGTCTAGTCAAAAGGTGGGTGGCAGAAGGGGCTTGACTACTTTCCCCTGACTTGGTAGAAGCCCCATCTTCCCCGTGACTTGATAGATAATCAAGGGGGGCACTTGACAAGATGTGTTTTCATGACTTCACAAGTGCTCCTCTCCATAGAGAAGCACGGAGCTGTTCTGAACACTAGGTCCAGAATGCCTGCTGAATGACAAATGTCTCTAATTTCCCTTTTAGGCCCTGCCTTTCAGAGGCATTGCAGATCACAGGGAAGTGCTGGAGGGGTTGCTTTGGACTTCTTTGACTTTTGTCTGGCTGTTTTCCACCTTATCTTCCTCCCTGGCTGCAGTTTTCAAAACCTTAGGCATTTTCTGTTCTGCTTCAGCTGAAATCTTTAGTCTGGTCCCTGGCCATAATTGGCCCTGCACTTCATCTGCAATGCACACTCATATCTCTGGCAGAACAGAACTCAACCATCCTACAGCTCAGATGATAACCAGATTGGTCCATCACTTCCTGTAGTGAGATAAAAGCAAAGTGTTTTCCTTTTTTCATTTCTTAATGGACTTTTGAATGTAGGTTTGACTCCCAATTCGGAAGGTAACTAATTTGCTTTGGATCATCTCCAGTACCTAATCCTTGGAGTCACTCTTGCATTTGATTACCAAATTATGAAAGTTTTCAGGAAATCACGTGCACCTACTAAAAAACAAAGCAACGTAACGGAGTGACTAAAAGACTCTGCAACTAGATTGTCTTGGGTTTGAATCTGCATGGTGTGAAACTAAGCAAAATACGTCGCTTTTTTATACTTGTTTAGCTCTGTCTGCAGATCAATAGGATGACAGTTCCCTTTAAAAGGGCGCTACTGCTTTGAATCTATTCTCTTTTATATGCATGTGATGTTCAGCTTTTAGGTAAATCTATAATCAAAATATAAACTGATAAATAATGTGCAAAGAGAAATGTAATAATTGCAGATACACTCACAAATGTAAGTGTTGTTTCATAATAAAAATTGCCACTTCATTTCCTTTAAATGAAATACAATATTAATAAGACTATTCAGGCCATCACATTTCTGAGCGAAGTCAACTTCTCTTTTACCCATTGCAGTCTCTATTAGGTGGTCAGGACCATGTTCCACAGAATGCCAAAACAAACAAACAAACAAATAAAAACCCCTTCTCCCATCACACACTTATTTATATTTCATATCCCTGCTCTTGGCTACTGGAAGAGAAAAGCTCAAGGTGAGATCTCTGTACATGTACACTAGCTAAATAGGATGTTGGTTTATAAGGTGATTTTCACTGATGGTTGCCTGTGTATATTTTCACATCTTTGTCCCCCACCCCACCCTCACCCCAGTGCAAGCTAGGAGGTCTCACCCACAGGTCGTGCTCAGTTAGTATTTGCTGATTTGCTGATTCACTGAGGCCAAAGTGAAGCTGGGCATGAGAGAAGATGTCAACTGGTGAAATCTCCGTTACAATTTCTGCACCCTCAGCTTGCCAGTGACTTCATCAAAACAGGAATCTTTGTTAGTTTAATTTGCTGTTGGAGGTTTCTGCTACATTGTCCCCTGAAGCTATGAGCCTTATGTAAACAGGTCTGTGGGTTTGTCTTCCATCCTCAAACATTTGCTGAGCACTGTGTATCAGCCTACAAACACAAAAGATGAGAGTAATGAGTCCCCTCCTCAGCCTCAGATTTTAGCATTGTTTCTTTCCACAATGTCCTTAGGAATATTTAGGAAATATTTATGGACAGTTTGTTAGGCATCCAACAATATACAAAAGAGAGACTTTTTTAAATTAGTATGATTTTGCTATCTATTGGTATAGCTTTTGTCAGACATATTTTGTATTACACCTAAATGTGACTGCTTTGTTTTACAGAAGACATAGAGTAATCTCAAAAGGTAATTCTTTAGGATGACATAAAGATGGCATTCCTTTCAATGTGTTTAATTTGAAAGTGGTAACTTTCAAATTAAAATTAAAATAATTAAAATAGAGATATAAATATATCTCTTATTTACATTCTAATTCCAAGTAACATCTTTCAAAATAGATGTTGTGCATCTATTTTGTATATATATATATGACATATATATGACTATTTACCAATTAAAAATCTCTTTGTGAAAATTATGGGCTATTACTTATGAAATTCTAAGAAATACATTTATGAATTATTCCTGCTAATGAAGACAATTAGATAAAAAAAGGTTAAAGAATGAGGAAGTTGTTAAATCAACTCTTTAGATTAATGATCTCCAGGAGCACTCTTCCCAAGGGCCACATCAAAGCAGGAGAGTTGAATAGATGAGAGATAGATTTGCATATGATTTGTATGTGATTTGTGTGTCATTAGCATATGTGTGCTGAGCTCTAAAATCTTTTAACTTTTCAAGTTAAAAATTTCCTTTAAGGTTTTTTCTTTTCTGTGCAGGCTTGTCCATTCACACACAGTGCAATAGCACTGTGTGAGTATTTTATAGTGAAAAAAGATGGAGTTATGACAAGCCAGTTGAAAAGGGAATAGGAACAGTGAGTGTTACCCAGAACTTTTGCTGGGCCACTAATAGACTAGAGTTTAGATAAAATCTTAGACAAATCAAGAAGAAGACGATGATACTTCTAAACTTGCTTTGACTAACAGTGTCTAACCTGGTTACCAAACCACTTACAGCTAGAGTGCAACATTAAGATTTTAAATACACAGATCCAAATGTACAGTAAAAGAAATAATCAATAAAGCAAAAAGACAATCTATGGAATGAGGAAAAATATTTATAAACCATATATCTGATAAGGGATTAATATCCAAAATGCATAAAGAGGGGATGCCAAGATGGCTCAGTGAGTTGACTGATCACTTTGCAGCCCAGGGAGGGGTCTGAGGATTGAGTCCTAGCCTGGGCCTGTGTGGAACCATATGCGGAACTGGGTGGGGTGTGCTTACCATGCAAGAGGCACCCAGTTTGGTTCCTGCCCTGTGTGGCCCCGCACCCACCTGTGTGAAATGAAACTACATCTAAAACTAATGACATACAACTATGAAGACTGCTCTGGGCCCTCCCCTTTCTCTTTGTCTCTCTCTTCTTTGGCTCTCTCTCTCTCTCTCTCTCTCTCTCTCTCTCTCTCTCTCTCTCTCTCTCTCTCTCTCTGTCTAAAACAATAAAATAAATCTTAAAAAAAATACATAAAGAACTCACACAACTCAACAACTAAAAAAATGAGCAAAAAAATCTCAATGGATATTTTTTTCATAAAAGATATACAAAAGGCTAACAGGTAGTCAACACCACTAGTAATTAAGGAAATGCCAATTACAACCACAATGAGATATCACCTCATACCTGTTAGAACAGCCATCATCAAAAAGGCAAGAGATAACAAATGCTGGCATATATGTAGAGAAAAGTGAGGCCCTGTGCACTGTTGGTATGATTGTAAATTGGTGCAACCACTATAAAAAACAATATAAAGGATCCTCAAAAAAAACTTTTTTAATCAACATGTGATCCAGCTATTCTACTTTTGGGAATATATCCAATGGAAATAAAAACTCCTCCAGTTCCCTGTTATTAGGTATACATACATTTAGTATTATTACATCATTCTGATAAGTGGACTCTTTTATCTTTATCCTATGTTCCTCTTTATGATAACTATTTTTTGGTTCAAAATATGCTTTACCTGATTTTAATATAGTCACTCCATTTTTCTTCCAATTAGTATTTGCATAATACTATTTTTATTTTTTTACTTTTTACTTATCTTATTGTATTTGAAGTGAAATTCTTGCAAATAACACATAGTTGGGTCATGTTTTAAAATTCATTCTGACAATCTGTCTTTTAATTAGTGTGTTTATATTGTGCTTGTGTTTAAGAGAATGACTTATGTTTGGTTTTAAGTCTAGCTTTTTATTATTTGTTTTCTGTTTGCTATCTCTTTTTTTTTTTAATTCCTTCTTTCCTAAATTTTTAGTATTTTAAACATGTTCTAGTGTGCTATTTTAAATTGTCTATTATGTTTTTTCTCTATTGACATATTTTTTAAATGTGAAAGGGAACTCTCTTATATTTACCCAGATATTTTCCTTTTCTTCCTTCATTCTGATGTTATGAGTTTTCTTCTCATATCATTTTCCTCATCTGAAGAACTTTCTTTAGCAATTCTTTTAGATCAGTTTTGCTGTCAAGTTTTTTGAGCTCTCCTTCATCTGAAAATGTCTTTATTTCATCTTTCCTGAAGGATTTTTTTTTTTTTTACTGGACACAGAATTCTGACAGATCTTTTTTTATTTTCCAGCAATTCCAACCTATTGTTTACTTCCTTTTCTTCTGTCCTCCAAGGTTCCTGATGATAAATTTTCTGTCCTTCAAATCATTGTTCCTCTCATAATGTGTTATTGTGTGACTACTTTTAAGATTTCTCATTGTCTCTAATTTTCAGATGTCTCATTATGACATATTAGAGTGTGCATTGGGCTCTCTGAGCTTCTTAAATCTGCAGATTTAAGTCTTTCTCCTATGTAAAAGGTTCATATTTTTGGCAGGTTGTTGATCTGGGTAGCTTCCATGCTCTATGCTCTGTGTGCTAATGTCAGATCAGGTTTTACAGTACTAATTGGGTCTGTCCTGAATGAATGCCACCCTGTGGTCTGTTTTGGGTGGGAGTGGTATAGTCAGTTCTCAAAGTCATTGGCATGCTCTTTGGACTTAAAGCTTTACCTGTACAGATAAAAGATTAGTCTAGCAGTTCATAAACAACTTTATAAGATTACATTCTCAAGGTCTACCTCTTTGTGAGGATAGAAGGTCTCCCCTCTTTCCATTTACCTGATGTTCTTTTTGATCTTTTGTACCCAAAACTGGATCTTTATTTATCTCGCTGTGCACACTCTGTGACTATAGCTAGGCTTGGGCAGAATGGCAGGAAGACAGAAGCAAATAATAATAACATAATAATCATCCTCATCATCTCCCCACTAGTTTGTTGGTACATCTAAATCTGTTTTGGTTTTTTTGTTTGTTTGTTTTTTCTCAGTCTGTCTGCTACTGTTTGCTTCCAGGTTTCTGATAACTACTTCATGGTGGGAGAGACAGGCTGGGGTCTGCTACTCAACCTTATTGGAACTGATACCAACCACAACAGTTGTTTAGAAGCCTAAATAATACTAGTTTTGATGATGAAAAGTGTGATAGTGATGTACATAAGAGAAGCAAATGGTTTGATTTGCTCATTTTTAGCAGTTTTATACTCTTATTTCTAATACTTGGATGCATTATAAGTCACTGATTTAGTTAACTATTATGCAAGGGCTTTGCTATATATGCCCAGTCTTACCAAAAACTTTTTCATTATAGCTAGCTACACTTCAAATAACATAAATTGACTTCTTTGGGGTACTATCACTTTCAAAATACCAATGCCCTCCAGTCAAGCAAATCTCACAGAGCCTCGCATAGTCCATTCTTTCTGATCTCATTTTGAAACTCCTCTGTGGGTTCTCGTCTTATCTGTCTTCAAAACTCACCTCCTCAGAGCAGCCTTCCCTGGAAACCCCCAGCACTCTCAGCTGTCCTCTGACTGCTTAGTCCTTTCTCACGGCCCTGTCACACTGGACACGCCAGCAGATGTGCCTGCCCTGTGTGACTCCCTCCTGCTGACACCACTCCCTCAATCATCCCTGTGGAACCCAAAGAATGGAGTCTACAGACTGCTTTGAGAGGCTGCCTAGCAGGAAAAGACCAATTGGGCCTGTAGGACTTCCTGCTTTGGGAGTGTGGGTGTGGAAATAACAAGAGAATAAAGCAACCAATAGCATGATCTGAAGCCTGAAAATTTCATGAGGTAGAATCCGGGCCATAGCAGGTCGCAATGAGCTGAAATTAGGAGGGAGCACTGATGACAAGGAGTAAAGAAACAACCACAGGTGACATGGAGAGAAGGTGAAAAGCCACAGTGAAGAGACAGAATAGAGCTAACATGTGCAGAATCAGAAATGCTAAGAAACAAAGGCAGCTGATGAAAGGGAGACGCAGGGCATGGCCGCTCACTAGCACTGAATCGTTCCCTATGGCTTCACGGCTCAAGTTATTCTGAGGGTCACTAGGATGAGAGCCATCCTGAGAGTGCTGCCCTCGCTCAGCCTCCATGAGCATCGCACGTAATGGCCCTGAGTTAGCGAGACAACACTCCTTGCTGCATCTGATAGAACTTACTCAACCTATGTTGCAAATAAATATGTTAAAATGGTACTTTATGACTGTAACCAGACTGCCTTTTTAGAATATTTTATTCCTCTTAAGAGTTGTGATCTTTCTTATTATTTCTCTAATTTCTATTTCTTAGACAAATTTTAAGAGAAACAGTTCTATGACAAAATACTGTATAAATAGCTATCACACTGTACAATTTATTTTTTTTAATCTATGTTGTTTCCACTGGTAACAATTAGGAAACTTTGTGTCTTTCACCATCTCTGTTCAGTGAGAATTCCAAGTCTCTTTGTGGCTCTTCTATAAAAAGGTTTTTTGTTTGTTTGTTTGTTTTTTACAATGACAAATGCAAGTACAATTAGGCTGACCTGATGCACCATTTTAAACGGGACAGAAAACAATGGTACTGTCCCATTTCAATTTGTACAGATGGTCAGCTTAGTCTCATTGGGCTAAATTCAAGGTGTCAGTAGTGACTGTATAAGAAAAGGCCAAAAACACAAAAATAGATAAGTCTCTACTTTGAGAAGCAATGCGTAGGAAGGAAAAATCAAGGCACAATCAATGGCCAAGAGCTGCCTTCTCTGAGTACCTGGCCCTTTCAGGGTCTTTGCTGCCACTGGAACATCAGGTCTAGGCCCAGCTCTGTCCAGCAGCTCCATCAGTTCTGCCAAAGAGGAAGCCGCCCATGGAACATCAGAGAAGCTGAGCTAACCTCGTGTCTGCTGGGAGGGGCCTCACACACAGGCCCCAACGCCGCTGCTTTCCATCACTCTTGCAGCTGACCTCAACACTGTAGCTGGCAGGACAAGCTTCCGGGTAGTGACCATCATCTGAGTCTGCATTTCCCCAAAGTGCACCCTTTCCCCTCGACTCAGAATCGCATTTCATGCTCTTCAGAGTCTCTGTCTCCCCGGCTACCTGCAGACAGGTGCGCTAACCTCGATTTGAACACATTCTGCTGGTGTTGAGGGTGCCATTAATTTTATTTTTATATGCCTGTAAATCTTTTTTAGATATGTGTTTCCTGGTCACTTAATGTTCACAGTTAGCATATTTATGAGCTGAGGCAATCAGAAACCCACATCTCAATGTAACAGAGCTGGTGACATCCAGGAAGCCAGGCTGAGTCCCAGCAAAGGGACAATTCTTGAATTTCATATCATAACATTTGCGGTGATGGCCACATCGTGGTTTCAGTTGTTCATAGTGGATTCTAAACCAACCCAATTATTCAAAAGACACTGGTGCAGATGGCTCTAATATTTAGAAGTATGATCTAAAATTCCCCAGAAGGAATAGAGTTTTTATTCGTGGGATGCACTAAGAATATCAATGTGGTTGGTCTAACTTCCAAGAGCCAATGCCACCAGTACCTTTAACATAAGCTAGAGAGGTTTATGATTGCTTCACTGACTGTGAGTATCCAATAGCTCCAAAAAAGCTTTAAGCATAAATATTTCTATCACTTGAGATGACTCAGGTTTTACTCATGATCTAGTTTGTGTAAGAACTGGACCTCAATCAAACAGTGTTTTTATCTCTGCATTAAGGAACTTGGGAATTGCTAAGTTTAAGTTCGCTCATTGTGCCCCAAAACACAACAATACAAAATTTGGGAATTACATTAATCAGTTTTCTATATTGTTTCCCCAAATATCATAAGTTTGGATTTGCAAAAAATATTATATTTGTATAATATGAGGGCACACTGATAAATTTTGCCTCCACGATAATATTTTTGTTACATTAGACGTATCTGGATATAACCAATCCTGTGTAGTCACATAGTAACTTCCCTCCTTCATTTTTGACCTTGCTCACACATATACTGACATTTTTCACCCGGTGCACATTAATATGAAAGAGTTCAGATGTCCGGTTCAAAAAGTGTACTGTTATTGAATTCTTAACAGCAGAAAAAGTTGCCCCAGATAAATTCACACACTAATATAAGCCATTTATATGATGATCAGTGTGTTGATGTGAGTAAAGTAAGATGCTGAGTAGGGTGGTTCAAAGATGGAGAAGTGGGACAAGCAGATCTGAGTGACAAACAGTAAAGTAGAATGGCCTGTGACTACGGGTGAACAGCTTCATGAAGATCACATTGACAAACTGATCCACAAAAATTGTCACATTAAGCAAAAGAAACTGCTGGTAAATTAGGAATTTCTAAGAAGAGAATGGGATACATTATTAGAGTTCTTGGATTCTACCAAGTTTGTGCCAGGTGGGCCCCACACATGTGCTATCTGATGAAGCCAAAGCTGAAAGAGTTCGTATTTCTCAGGAACTCCTGGAACATTTTGAAAAAGAAGGTGAGGACATCTTAAAGAAGATTATTACAGGTGATAAAACTTGGGTCCGTCATTATGAGCCCAAGAACAAAAGGCAGTTTGTGGAACACCGCCATAAGGGATCACCTCAGCTGAAACAATTCAAAACTCAGGCTTCTGCTGGAACAGTCATGTTGATTATCTTTTGGTCTGAACATTTCAATGTACACTGAGTGAAAATTGTAAGCATCTGTGTGAGCAAGGTCAAGAATAATGGAGAAGAAATACCATGTGACTACACAGAAATGACTATACCAGATATGTCTAATATAACAAAAAGTATAACATTGCAGGCAAAATATCAGCCTGCCCTCATACATAACAGGGAAGTGTTACAGGTTTACCCAAAGTAAGAGAACTAAACATATTAAACTTCTTATCTCAAAAATCGTAAAACTAGAAAAAAGCAAATACGAATCAAGAAGTCTCCATCATTTAAAATGTGCATTTCTGCAAAAACTTATGGACACACTCAGTAGTTTGGTGGTTTACCTAAAGGAAGGGTAGGAGGGGGAAGGGAGAGTTGTGGGGGGTAGTGGGAGTGGGCACCAGATATATGGTGATGGAAGGAGAGCTGATTCTGAGTGGTGAGCACATAATGCAATGCATAGGTGATGTAATATAAATTTGTACATCTGGAAACCATCTTATTGTTACCAACCAATGTCACCCCAATAAATTTATCAATAAAAAATAAATAAATAAAATAAAATGTGCATTTCTGGGGATGCTGGGATGGCTCAGCAGGTTAAGTGCTCACTTTGCAGCCCCGGGCTGAAGGACTGAATCCCGGCCCCAGCCCGTGTGGACCCATATGCTGAACTGGGGTGTGCTTCCCATGCAGGCAAACACACCATCTTACTTTTCAAGTATAAGTTACTTCGAGCTATTTTATCCAAGTCTGTCACATGCAGATGAACTGAGGTCACAGATGCATCATTTCACATTTGCCAGAATTTTTGTGTGGCACAATGTGATAAACATGAATGAAATTAATTGACTGGTTTGCTTCTTATCTTCAGGTTGATTTAAGGAAGGAGAAAACAGAGAGACTTTCCCTGGGTTTTGGCAAGAGGACTGGTCCATGATATGCTCAATGAGTGTAGTCAGTTAATGAGCTGATTAACAGTGTTTGGTGTGGAAAGAGCTTGAAAAAGATGATATCATGTGTTCTCCCACCCCCTCATGTGCTGGGCTCATCATGGCAGGTGCAACAATGCCATGATGAATGGGCCTTTGGAGAGATGGGCACAGCTTCCTGATGTGCCCATCTGTATCACATGATGTGCCCTCTGAAGTGTTCAGTAAAACATACGTGTTCCATGGGTTTTCAGACACTGAGTTTATATATCTGTAGAATGTGACATTTCAGGTTTCATATCTATGATTCCATGTCCTTTTCCCTCTGACAGGCGCTCTCCCCATTCCACATGGCCCACTTCCAGCATGGCAGTCTTGCCTTCAGAGAACATTCAACTAAAACCTGAAAAGGTGTTAACTACTATGGGTTAAGGTGCTAGCCTTCCTATTAAATGTGCATTAAATGTGTAACTCAGAAGAATACATCTCTGGGAGAAAAACTTAGGTGAATAAAGGAGATACTTCTGAGCAAAGAGATAACTTTTAGCACCCTTCACGCACATTCTGTGGTCAGGTGTCCTTTGCTTCCAATTGGAAGCTTGATCTGTCCCCAGTAATGAAAATCATGGGGGGTCATTTATCCAAAATATCAATGAATAAAGCTCTCACTTTAATTCAAAATTGTTTCAGTGACTAGAACATTATTTTGAAGGATTAGAAAAAGTTAGCTAGATGAGATACTTAATGTACTAGTCATAAACTAATCAGGATTTGGACCACTAAGTGGTTCTCTGGTGGCCTAGAAGGAATGGAAAGAAGAAACTGTTGACGTGTGGTTACAAGAGGAAGCACAGACATGAAGGCTGTTCCCCTCTTATTGGTATATTGTTACATAGAAACCAATTCACTGACTATACATTCAGTCCACTGCTTTTAGAAGTTAGTTTTTATTGACTCCTAATCAAAACTTAGGAATCTCAGATCTCTACTTTGTAGTCTCTCAAAAAGGACAGCTAGAAAGTGGGTAACTTGTAGCCTATTATATTTCTATTTTTTAAAAGAAACCAAAGGAATGTCCAAGGAATATCCAAGGAATTAAAGGCTAATCAGTCTCACTCAGGAACCAAGAAAACTGAGTGAGGATGTAATACAGGCCATGAACTCCAACATTTGCAGTAGTATAGTCTGAAAGCATCAATGTGTCCAACGTCTTAGGAGAGAAATAAATAATACTGTGAGTTCAATGAGAATGCTCTTGATGAAATGTCAAGAAGAGTGTGCCTTTTCCATTTGCCATTGTCAAATTTATCCTTATAAATTTCACCCATTTATAATTTCTCTACTTTCCAGATCATGTAAGAAAGATCTCTGAGTATGTTTCTGGTGACAGCAGTGACAATAGCAACCTGGAACAGCATTCGACTGATGTTGACATTGACATGATATTGACAATCCAGAGTTGAATCTCTGAGCAGATTTTCATTCCATCAGGTCCAAAAGTACCTGGCCTTATGGCCATTCAAATATTTCCTACAAAGAACAAAACTGCTTTAGTTGGCTTGGTGTGAAAGCACCTACGTTAGGATTATTGTGTTCGTGTTGCCCTTCATGTGTTTACTCTCTATGGTATAATGGAAAAAGAATCTAGGCTTCAGCATCACAGGAACAAGACTAGGATTTCCACCTTGGCGTCTTACTGGCTTTAAGACCTTAAACAGTTCACCCACTTTGCCAAGGCTTAGGTTGTTGTTGTTTTTTCTCTCAGTGTGTATGTTTGTTTAATGTGAATAATAATTTCTACTGAGAACAAAACACAATAGAAGGTATATACTGCAAGTGTATAGGATGTGGCATATTCTATATTACTGCTATTTCTGAAGTCTATATTTTTAAGTAATCACTATGCTTGCAAAAAGATACAGCCCAACCACAACACCTAGATACATTCATTTAGTTTCCCTTTGGTTACATGGATTAATAAATAGGTATATATTAATAATATAAACTGGAAGCATTTCAATCAATACATTCAAAGAGTTGTTATCAAAACACACAAGATAAGAAAACTATGGCAACCCAAGAAGTGTCATCAAGAACTCCAGCATTAGTACAGGGTTCCATTAAGAAGACCCCACCTTCTACCCAAGTCACCTGGCTCATAAAATCATACATCACCCCCAGGTATATGCAACCAGGAGGGCACATTGCTCATGGGCCATGAGTGGTAGCGAATGTCTTCCATTATTTATTACAGTCATTTGACTTTTAAAAAGATCTGTATTTTTAAATGTTTTCAGAACACTTCTATTATGTGGCTGATTCTCTGTTTTAGACTCTCATTTGATAAATATGATATGATATGATAACTATATGATAATAGTTGTAAGTTACTCCTTCTGCCGTGCCTCATATCCTTGAATTAATATTCAAGAAAATGTTAATTTTTCTTTCTTTCTCTTTAGAGCTTACCCAGTTCTTTAAAACAGTGGTCTTCATGCTAGCATATGCATTTCCATGAACATTTTCAAAAGCGTATGGGGCCCAAATTATTTTAAGTTAGTCAATCTCCAGACACCTCTTTTTATAGGTGTTCTTTCTCTAAACCTTGCACGTGTGTATGCTGCTTTTATTTTTTCATACCTGTTTCATAATCGACCTTCATCCATTCCATATATAAGAGAGCTTTCCTCTTCTCCCTTTGTGAACCTCAATATGGTACATTTTTCCAAGGCATGAATCCTCCCTCCTCACATGACAAAGAAAGAAGAAATTTTGGCATTGTCCTGTGTTGTTTCCCATTTGATTCATCTTATTTCACTTAAGAACCAAGCATGAACTCACAAGGGAGCTATTTCAGCCCAGGTAAGATTTCTGAACTTTGAGCTGTTGTAGAGTAGAAAGTGAGAAGGACAATTTTGTTTAAATGGCATAAAGCCTTTCATCTCCAAAATTTTTGTCTAATTTTTGCTCACCTGTGGTAACCTACCAAAAGAGCACCCCAAAGATAGTGAGAGGAAGAAATACTAAAGGGCAAAAAAACGGATATTTGAACAAGATATTTCAGTACTTAAAATTATAAAAATAAAAATTAGAGACTGAATTGATGCCAAGCCCTGTCTCATTCCATCAATAGATAACAGTCATCTGTAATTATATAACCTAATTGACAAAGAGCCCCATCCATCTCATCAACAGATACATTCATAATAAAACTTTACTTTTTATGTTTAATAATGATATATAAGATTTTATAATATATTTGTTGTTTGGATCAATTTCTACAGTTAATAATTGTAATGAATTCAATTAAATGAAAAATATAGATCATTGTGGTAATTAGAAATGACTAGGAAATACAGAGTTTTTAAAATTTCTATTTATAGTTTCTGAAAAGAATTACATAGGCTGATCAACAAAATATATTTCATGAACATAAAATTCTGTGAGAAATTGCAATTGAAATAAAAAAATAAAATATAATAATGAAAAAATATTCTATCATTAAAGAAGTTGTTCATATGCCTTTGAAATGGATGATGGTGGGTATCAAAGTACTGGAATGTTTAGAGTCCACTGAGTTTATCATTTTAATGATGTACCACTTCTATTTTATAAAGTTAATATTCATAGTACACAAAAAAAATTATAATTTTACAATTAAAACTTTTGAATAAAATGTTTAGCTATAATCTAAAAAAAAAAGAGTAGAGTGGATGCCAGGATGGCTCAGTGGGTTGAGCGCTCATCTTGCAGCCTGGGGGTCCAAGGATCAAATCCCTGCCCTAGCCTGTGCTGACCCATATGCTGAACTGGGGTATGTCCCCAGTTCAGTTCTCAATGGGGCCAGCCACTGGCCCAGTTCCTGCCCTGCATGGTCCCACACCCACCTGTAGGATGAAACCATGTATAAAAACTAATGACGTGAGACTATGGAGACTGCTCTGAGCCCTCCCCTTTCTCTCTGTCTCTCTCTCTCTCTGTCAAAAACAATAAAAATAAATCTTTTAAAAAACTCCTTTTAAAGGTGACAAAGAATTTTAAGACTTCTGCTTTGGAATATTATAAAAGGTAAGAAATTAAATTTTTGTTAGCTCTTACTCTATGTCCTTCTCTGTCTGATACGTTGTATTTTATCATAGCTAAGAATGAAGTACAAGTTTATAGCTCCACACATTGGAGGAAGAAAGCCATATAACATTATTTTCTTTCAAAATGATTCCCTGAGAAGACTTTCATCACCTCTTGTTGAGATGTAGCTTTGACCTGGGGTCTCAGGATTTTGTGCTGTCTCTGACCCACCCTGAGGGCCTTCTTTGCCCTCATCTTCCCCAATGCCAGGAACTACGCTACATATGACTACTTCTTCAAACAGCCTGTATTCTGTGAGTTTGACTTAAGTTAACATTAGAGTGTAAGCTTTCTTCTCCCCTGAAGGATGTTAGTTCTTAAATTAGCTGAGTAAGATTTTCACTGAAATAATTTATCCTTTTTATTTAATTTAATTTTCTGCTATTTAATTGACTAGGAAAAAGACATTTGAGGTATAATTGGCCACCTAAAGTAGGCAAAGACCACATTCAGGAAAAGAACAAGCATACACATACATATTATTTGAGAGTTTATCTATAATGAAACCATCTTTAAAGTACATGGAGAAATTCTACTAGAAAACCAACCAATGAAATAAAAAGTGAGAAAAGACTTAACTTTGGTAATTAGGCTGAAAAAACTGTCATTGTCCAGGGAGGTTTGGCAGACAGTCCTAAGTTTTTTAGTGTTTGATAAAAGTATACTAGAAATCAGGGTGATACGGGGATGGCTCAGCAGGTTGCGCACTCACTCGTTTTGCAGCCCTGGGGTCCAAGGATTGAATTCTGGCACCGGCCCATGTGGATCCATATGCTTAACTGAGGTGTGCCCCCAGTTCAGTTCTTGCCAGGGCGTGGGTGGCCCCCAGCCTGGTTCCTACCCTGTGCAGAACCACGCCCACCTATGGAATGAAACTATATCAAAAACTGATGATGTAGAACTATGGAGACTGCTCTGGGCCCTCCTCCTTCTCTCTGTCTTCTCTGTCTCTGTCAAAAACAATAAAATAAATCTTTTTTAAAACGTATACTAGAAATCACCTTTCTTAAAGGAGAATAAATGTTTCAATAATTGACAATTGTGGCATTTTTATGCAATAGATGTTGATACTTAAATAATACTGTTAGAGGTAGAAAGATGTTTTAAAACATCGTGTTTATAGAACAGGTGGGTTAAAGTAGAGACTGGAAATTATATAACCAGTTTTTCACATTCATGAACCTGAACTCTAGGTGCTGGCAACAGTTCTAAATTTTTGTTATGTGTGAACTAAAATAAAAAGAATGAAATCTTACCATTTGCAACAGCATTGATGGACCTAGAAGATACTATGCTAAGTGAAATAAATCAGACAGAGAAAGACAAATACCACATGATATCACTTATATGTAGAGTCTAAAGAATAAAATAAATGAACAAATGAAACAGAAACAGACTTATAGATACACAGTGCATACTGATGGTTACCAGATGGGAGAGGAGTTGGGGGTAGGGTGGAAAAGGTTAAGAAATTAAGAAGTACAAATTGGTCATTACAAAATAGTCCTGGTGATGTAAAGTACAGGATAGGACATACAGCCAATAATATTTTCATAACTATGCATGTGCCAGATGAGTACTAGATTAATTGGGAGGATCACTTAGTAAATTATATAAATGTCTAACTATCATGCTGTATACCTGAAACTAATGTATAAAATAATACTGAATTTCAACTGAAAATTTTTTAAATGCTTATTTGCATGTTTCTAGTAGGGGTGTACAAAGTTATATAACAATATCATATGATGCTCAGTACTGAAATGAACCATAAAACAAAGGGACAAAGAGACTGGGGTGTTAACTGAGAAGTGCTGGTCAGGGAGGCCTCACTGACAAGAAAAAGGTAGAAGATCAAAACGTAAACAGTAGAGTCATTTTCCAATTGATGCTAACATCTCAAAGTAAGCAAACGCAGATTAAAACTGTTGGTAACTAAAAACAAATGTTATTCAAGGGATAGTAATATCAAGTTTACCTGAAGTCCAAGGGTCACTGAAGATAGGCTGACTTCAAGTTAAAAATTTATTAAAAAGAATAAATATTGATGGATAGGTAGATTCATAGATTTGTGATAAGACACATATAGTAAAACGTTCATGGCTGAAGCTAAGTATTGAGTATACAGATGTTTTCTGTAAGTTTTTCAGTTTTTCTATATGTTTGAAAGTTTGGATAATAAAATATTTCAAGGACATTAAAATAACACATTAGAAAAATGGATTCTTCTTGAGTTTAGAAACAATTTTTAGGTTAGAACAAGTCATAATAATTATTAAAAAATAATTACTGAGATGCTGGAATAGCTCAGTGGTTGAGCACTTCCCTCCTAATCATGAGGTCCAGCATTCAATTCGTGGCCTCAGCTCGTGGAACCCCATATGTTGAACTGCAGCAGAACTGGTAACCCCTGGGATGGCTCAACAGTGAAGGTTCTCAGCTCCCATATGGGAGGCTCCTGGTTCAGTTCGTGCCTTGCGCAATCCTACACCCACTTGTATGAAATGAAACCACATCACAACTAAGGATGTATTAATATAACTATGGAGACTGCTCTGGGCCTTCCCCCCGTATCTATCTATCTATCTATCTATCTATCTATCTATCTATCTATCTATCTATCTATCTCGCTCTCTCTCCTATCTCAAAAAATAAAATTTAAATATATTACCAAAGTTCATCAAATTTACATTGGTGTTTATTTAAATCTTATTCTATACAGTCATCATCTGTTAATTTACTATTATCTGCATTCAGTTGTTTTTATCTTAAGACAGTGTATTAACTTAAAAGGCAGGCTAATGTCTGTTTCAGTTAAAAAAAATCTATGGATAATACAAGGATGTTGAGATTATGAAAATTTGTGCACTTGATAGAAATATATTCTAATTTCATGGAAAATACCTATAAAACAAACAACATAAAATTTTCAATATTAAATGCTAATAGAAATGTTAAAAGCTCTCATTTTTGGACATTTAATTTGTTATTTAAATTTAACAATGGTAAAACAATGTGCCTAGTAAAACCTAATAAAAAATCTAGAGTAGCTGTAGTAATATCAGGAAATATAAACTTCAGAACAAGGCAAATTACTAAGAATAAAGAAAAAGATCAATGAACCTTTCCTACACCCCAAAAATCCTAAATATGTATTCATCTAATAATGAAGTTCCAGAATATATGAAGTAACTAAAAAAAGAGAAGTCTACAATTTTACTTTTAAATGTAAAAACTCCTTTTGTGGTTTATTAAACAAGTAAAAAGAAGTAGAAAAAAAATCAAAGGCCTGTCTAACACCACCAAATGACATTACCTCATTGACATTATAAACTCTCTATTCAGCAAGTAACATGCATATTTTTTTAAGCACATACAGAACATTCATCAAAATAGAACATATTCAGGGTCATAAAACAAACTTTAACAAATTTTTTTTAATTTAAATTATATAAAGTAATTTTTCTGGCCATATATAATGTAAGTCAATAACAGAAAGATACTTTGAAAATGTCAAATATTAGTAAATTTATCATCATCCATTAAATTCTTGGTCATGGAGGAAACTCAAAGCAAATTAGAAAATATTTTGAAATAAATGTAATGGAAAATGCAATATATCAAAGTCCCTACATCAAATTGATAGCTTTGAAAAAAAACATAAAGAATGACTCTTCATATTAGAAAAGAAAGGTGCCAAATTAATGATCTGTACTTCTACCTTAAGATATAAAAAAGCAAGTTAAACCCCAGTTAGCAAAAAATAATAATAATAGCTTACAACAAAGAGCAAAATAAAAATCATAAAAATAATTGAGAAAAATCACTGAATACAGAAGATGTTCTTTGAAAAGGTCAATTCAATTGATAAATCTCTAGACAAACTGATCAAGGTAAAAGAGAGAAGACAAAAATTACTAATATCAGAAAGAAAAGAGGTTATTTTATTACAGACCTTACAGACATTAAATAGATAGTAAGGGAGTGCTACAAGCAACTCTGTCTGTAAATTTGACATTACATGCAATAAACCAACATCTTTAAAGATTAGAAAAACTCACTCAAGAAGAAATAGGTAACTTGGTTCGTCTTATACCAATTAAAAAAATTGGATGCAAAGTTAAAATTTTACAAGAAAGAATATCCAGAGCCAAAATAGTTTTAATGGTGAATAATTCTACCAAATATTTAAGATGAAACAATGCCAATTCTACACAATCCCTTTGGAAAATAGAAGAGAACACTCCTTGGCTTGCTGTGTGAGACAAGCATTAATAAAAGCAAAGAAAATCACAGAACAATATTCCTCATGAATGAATATCAGTACAAAAATCTTCAACAAAGTATTAGCAAGTCAAATGCAGTGACATATAAAAGGAATGATGCAACTTTATATGTACAATGAAAACCATTAAATTGTATACTTTAAGAACTTTACTGGATGTAGGTATAGTTCAAAAGATTGTTGCTTTAAAAAGAAAAACTCACGTTTACATAAATCCCAGTGCACAAATATTTATAACAGCTTGATATGTAATTGGCAATGATTGGAAACAACTCAGATATTCTTCAAATGGCAAGTGGCTAAACAAACAGTGGTACATCCATACAATAGAATATTACTCAGCATAGAACAGAATAAACTTTTGATGCATATAACAATATGGATGAATCTTAAATTCATTTTTCTAAGTGAAAGAAGCCAGATGCAAGAGGCTACATATTGTTAAGTTTGCATTTATAGAAAAATCTGGGGGAAGCCGGGGTGACTCAGTGGGTTAAATGCTAGCTTTACAGCCTGGGGAGGATCAAATCCTGGCCCAGGCCTGTGAGGACCCATATGCTGAACTGGGGGGTTCCTCCCATGCGGGAGGCCCCCAGTTGGGTTCTTTTCACCCCCTGGTTAGGCCTCTGGCTCCAAGGGGCATGCTTCCCATGTGGGAGGCCCCCGGCCCTGTTTCCGCCCTGCTCGGCCCCCACCCACCTGTGTGGAATAAAACCATGTCAAAAACTGATGATGTACGACTATAGAGATTGCGCTGGGCTCTTCCCCTTCTTTCTGTCTCTGTCAAAAACAATAAAACAAATCTATAGAAGATTCTGGAAAATGCAAAACTATGGGGATAAAAAAAAAAGGTCAGTTGTTGCCAGAGTCTAGGGGTTGGGAAAGGGCTTGAGTGAGTGTAAAGAGCAGCACAAAGGGAATTCTGGATACTGGACCTCTTCAAAGTGTCACTGCCACTGCTGCCAGTGATGGATGCATGACTCCATGTTCTTGTCAGAACTCATAGAACTGTACAGAAAATATGAATTTGATTGTACATAAATAAAAATATATTATAATGTATGACACACAGTCAAAGTAGAAATACTTATAGTCTCAAAAATTATGTCAACAGAAATGAAACGTTAAAATAAATGAATTAAGCATCCAAGTCAAAGAGTTAACAAAAATTAAAATATCTTAAAAGAACCCAGATAAAAGCAAGACATAGACTAAGAACAGAACCAATGAGAAAAAAGTATAAACAGCTCCCCACAATTTCAGTAATATTAACAAATCTCTGGCTAGCCTAATCAAGGGAGGAAAAGGAAGAAAAATTGATGAAAGGACAAATACAAAATTTAAAATGACTTAGGAGAAATAAACCTCAAAACAAAGGACATTTGTTAAATCAAAAGAAACTATTTATTGCTTTGTGCAAATATATTATAAAAATTGGAAAAGTTAAATAATTTACTGAGAAGTCCAAGCAGAGCATAAACAAAATCCATTCCTAAAAAAGTAGGCCTAGACGGTTACACAGGGGAGTTGAGGTTACGCCTCAACTTTAAAGAGAAAGCCGTTCCAATATTTAAATGGTTCACTGAAAGAGCCTAGAAGTACTGGTTTCTAGTAATAATGAACACCCCAGAGAATAGACCTTGGTTTCTAAGACATACACCCAAATAGAAGGGACTGGCCACTCCCAGGACTGGGACCAATGATCCAAAGACCCTTCAACAACTTGCACCAGAGAACAAGAGAGATTATAGGGTAAGTGGGAGGGTGTTGAGGAGTCCAGACTGAAGAGATGAGCACGTAGAGAAGGGAGGATTTCAAAAATCATAGTGACTGAAACTGTGAGAAAAACACTGATTTAATGAATATAAAGGAAATCACTGTGGAGAAAGAGACAGAGAGAAAAAAAAGAGTATTCAACTCCTATTGGATTTAGTTATACACACTGACCACATGTCCCCACCTGCCTGGCCTTCCTGGTCTATGTCTGCAATAATTAATAATGCTTCCTTTCACTTTTCTGAATATTTGAAAATATATCATTAAAAGGTTGGAAAAGCAAAAGACTTAAAAGATGAAATAACCAGATGTGAAGCAAACGTGCTAATGTGGACAGAACAGCTAAAAAGCACATTTGGAGAAATTTTGGCAAATTTGCATCTCTGCTGAATACTCGACGGTATTAAAAATTATCACTAATTGTAGGTGTGATAATGCTATATTGGCTAAATATTACAAAGACTTTCTAATTTTTTAGATGGATTCTAAAAGTGTTGAATGGTGTAACGTAATGATGCCTATAATTTACAAGATTTGTGGCTACCTATGGTAGTTTATTTTATTTTATTTTTCATAAGGAAATAAGGGAAGGAGAACGATGAAAAGTTTCAGAGATACACCTGTACATACACTTTTGAATGTGTTTTTATTTAATAAAGTAAATATTTTTACTATCAAAAATGTTAGCCTTTAGCACATAAGGAATAAGAAAATAAAATGAATCTTCAGATGCCTGAAGACTTCATTACAGGGTAATTGAAATAATATATTTTTAATTTTGTTCCCTATAGAAAATCATATATACTTTTTAGGGGGGTGGGGGTTCACAGACTATTTTTTAAAAATCAGTTATGAATCAGACCACATCTAAAACCTCACTGAATTTCACAAGGCAGAAATTATGCTGGCCAAATACCACTGTGAAATAAAATTAATCTGTGTTGAAAGACCATATCTGTAAAAGATTTTATTATTCAATAAGAAGAAATGAAAATAAATGAAAAGCATTCAGTCCAGGAATTTAATATAAGGAAAACAAAACAGGAGAAACAAAGTAATTTTGAATAAAAGAAAATGCATGGCAAAAACACAGAATAATATACACATCCAATAGTTCATATTTTGAGGGGGAAAAAAAACTAATTAAAATGCCAAACATCTGGTGATCTCATCAACAAAAATTAGAAAATATACATACACAAAATAAAGAATGAGAAAATAGCCAAATATAAGACTAAATTAATAATATGGTAAACCTTGTCATAATAAAATGGTTAACTCTATGATAATATTTTGAAAATCTTGCAAAAATGGATGATTTTTCTTAGGGAATGGTAATTTTCTGAAGTCTGTTGAAGACTAAGTATACCATCTAAATGTGTAATGATCACGGAAAAAAATTGAAGGCTTATCAAAGCATTACTCCCCCAAAAGGTGCCAAGCCCAGACATTTTGGGCTAAGTTCTTTTCAACTTTCAAGGAACAGAAAATTACCATGCTATCAATGTAAACTGCTTTGGAGCAGAGGAAATTACAGGAAGCTTCCCAGTTCATTTTAACAAAGCCAGCACGATTCTGATCCCAAAGCCTGACAAAAGTGGCACAAAACAGAAAATGACAGGCTTAGTAAAATACTAAATAAAATACTAGCAATTTCAGACCAAGTCTATGTTAAAATGACAATAGTTCATTTTTTGTTAAGATTATTTTTTTCAAAGATTTATTTTTATTGTTTTTGACAGAGAGAGACAGAGAGAGAGAAGGGGGAGGGCCCAGAGCAGTCTCCATAGTTGTAAATCATTGATTTTCTATATAATTTCATTCCACAGGTGAGTGCGGGGCTGTGCAGGGCAGGAAAGAGGTTGGGGCCTTCTGTGTGCAGTTCTCCTTGGTGAGAACTGAACTGGGGGCACACCCTAGTTCAGCGTATGGGTCAGCATGGACTGGGGCCAGGATTGGATCCTCAGATCCTGGGGTTGCAAGACGAGTGCTCAACCCACTGAGCCATCCTGGCATCTCCAAGAAAAAAGGTTATTGATTTGAGAAATAAGTACTTGGCTCTGCAGGGGAGACCCCAGCACAGACCTGATCTCGGGCAGTGTGATTTAATGGTGGGTGGGAGATAGGGAATTTGAGAAAGAATGTGGGTTTTTTGTTTATCAAAAGATGAGAGAGAGAAAAAAGAAGAATGTGTGTGCTCAGATCAGAAGTATGCGACAGTTTGGGTGGCTGGGGGCTTGGAATAAACAGTTAATTAGAGCAAGATTTTTCAAACTGCAGTTTGCACTTCATTATTAGATCAAGACAACTTAGTGGGCTATTAAAAACTTTTTTAATGAAGTAGAATAGACTAGAAAACATCAGAGTTGATTGCAAAGTGGATGGGAGCATGCACTGTGTAATGTGTACTATTTTGCAATGTAAAATGTCTACTTTCTTCTCTGGAAGACTTTTTGTAGAGGAGAATTAAAAGTAAGCTCTAGAAAAAGAAATAAAAAGGGCACATTTAGGCTGCGCCAGGGAAGGTGAGGACAACATGATCATGTGTCCTAAATTAAACCTTGTGAAATTATTTTTAAAAAAACAAACAAACAAAACCCTTCACCCTAGAGATAGATGGGCCCAGGTAACTATAGTAGGGCCTAAGTGCCCACACACAAGGGTTAGACTGCTCAAAGATTTCTCCAAATGGGTGCTGTCAGGTCAGTCTGATGTGTGTCACTGTGGCCAGGCTCTGGCACCCAGTGATTGAACCAAACACTAAACTAGGTACTGTATAGACGTGCTTCATATCTACAATCAGCTGAGTTTAAATAAAACAAATAATGTGGGTGGGCCTTGTCGGAACAGCTGAAGGCCTGAAGTGTATACACTGAGATTTTCCAAAGAAGGAATTCTGCCTCAAAACTACAGCATCAAATCCTGCTTGAGTTTTCAGCCTGCGGTTTGCCCTGTGGATTTCTGCTCATCAGCCCCCACAGTTAAGCAAACAATTCCATAAAACAAATGTGTATCTATATTTTTCTACTTATGTACCTATGTATTTATCTATTCATCTACATCTATGTGTATATCTCTATCTCTACTTAGAGTCAACACATTGAAGGTGTTAATCATATCTACAAAAATATCTTTACAGCAACATCTAAACTGATGTTCAACCGAACAACTGGGTACCATAGCCTAGCCAAGTTGACACATACGATTAACCATCTCAAAGGCTTTAGCTTTAGATCTAGGAAGGTTTGAATGTGTGCACCCAGCTATGGAATCTGGGCAAAGGCCAGCTCTATAAGCCTCAGTTAGCTTATTTTTAAAGAAAGAAAAATAAAAATTACTTAGAACAATTATACAAAGAATTACGTTTATGCGCCACAGGTGGTGGGTTTTGATATCGCCCCCATTGACCACTGGGGGATGGCAAATGCAGGTGGCAGAAGAGAAAATAAGGAGAAGCGGAAAGCCTTGCCCATCAGCTCTGGAAGAAACCATTTTCTCATAACTCAAGGTGGTAGCTGTGCAGACTTCCGGTTTGGAAGATGGGACTCCCACTGAGATGTGCCCATGGGACCTGTCCCACTTTGTCACAATTCTACAAGCTACTAAACAAGTGCCTGATTACCATCTGAGGTCACCTGCTTCTGCCTGCAAAAGAAGGGTGGCTCTCAGTGGAGTCAGTTAAGGCCGCAGTTCTCGCTCCTTTTTTGTACCCCTCTCCCAGAACTCTCACACACAGCCTTGTTGTTACTACCTCATATGCCTGGCAGGAAAGAGCCCTGTTTAAACCCTAATTCCTTTCTAGGAACAACCAGTTGACTGAAACTCAGTGTTTTCCTAGGAAAGTAGGTCTACCAAGCAGATCCTGTTACAGCACATCCAGGTCAATGTGAATGAAAACCAACACAATTCATAAAGCAAATAAAAAATAAAATTCAGCTGCTTTAATTCCCTTGACTGGCATTAAAATACAGGTACTGATGAATTCCTCGGGTGACGCACAGACTATATGCCTCGAGTGTTATGATGTGTTACTTAAGTCATAGCTGACAGTGTGCCAGGGCTGCAATCGTTAGAGCGAACAGATCGGCATTCAATTTCTTTGCTGTTATGTAACTGTTTTTGCTTAAAGGATTACTTGTACTCATACAAGAATGAGCCATCTACCTTCTTAAAGTACCAAGGCTGTTTCACCAACTACAGACACACATATATAGATTTCATATGTCCATGTTTGCTGCTTTAATTGATGACAGAAATGGGAAACTGACTTCCCTTTGTGACCACATTCAAAGGCTTCTCTTTGCTTTTAGCTTTCTGGATATTTCATTTGATTATAGAGTAATTCTGAGCCCCTAATAATATCATCAATCAGCAAGATGAAAGGGATAACTATGAAATTCTACGGAGCACCCATTTCAGTGCCCCTGACACAGATCTTTCCTCTTCTAGTGAGTTGAAACAATTCTTGAAAAAACATTTCAAAAAGAAACTTTTTTTCTCCAGAGATTTCAAACAGGATGTTATTACTGCTGGTTCTATTACATTAGAAAACCTTTATTAAAACCACCTTTCTTTGGACTTTTAAATAGAGAGGCATGTAGCAAATTTGGCAAGAGCAAAAATACTTCTGTAATGCCAAACAGAAATACATGTGCATTTGCAACATGAAGCACGCTGTTGTGTTTTTAAATTCTATCCTCTTTCTATACCTTATTCTCTTGGCTTCATGGGAAAAAAATAAGCTTTAATCAAATTGAGATTTATCATCAACTTTAAAATTCATGCAACAAAAGGGAGATTGATTCACTATTAACCAGATAACTTCTACTTTACATTCTTTGAGATTCAGTATCCAAATTTGCTTTATTAAATCTTACATTTGCTAGTTTGGCAGTCAAAGAGTACTAACCTAATTAACTGATTTATGAATTTATAAAAGGATTTCAGACTGTGTAACATGGCTCTGATTAGGCTGAATGGGACTATAGAAAAGGCTGGATATGTCCCCTGTGCTCTTAAGATGTTGCCTTCATTTATTCATTTATTTTTCAACATTTGTTATTTTGTATTGTGCACATAGCTCTGCCTTTAATGAGTTTCTAGTATATTGAGAGAGTTAACCTAGTGTATCAGTTATCAGTAGTCTCTCAATAATGCTGACTAACAAAAACTTGTTGAAATACAAAAATAAATGTCTATTTAGCTTACAGTTCCCTGGGATTCAGCAGATGTGAGCTTCTCTGGGCTAATCTGTGCTGGGCACACTCTTGTGTCTCATGTGCAGTCAATCTAGGCCAGGCATGTCCAACCTGTGGCCCAGGAAGGCTTTGAATAAGGCCCAACACAAATATTTAAAACATTATGAGAATTTTTTGAACCTTTTCTTTTTTAGCTCATTATAGTTAGTGTTGGTATATTTTATGTGTGGCCCAAGACAATTCTTCTTCTTCTAATGTGGCCTAGGGAAGCCAAACATTTGGACACTATGGTAGAGTATTCTGCTGATGCTGCTATACTTACCTCATGTCTCAGTGTCAACTGTGTGTTGGCTGACTTAAGATCACCTCAACCATAACCATGATGGTAACTCATCTCTGCTCCGTATGGTCTGCCTAGGCTGACCAGATGTACGGTTTTAAATGGGATTGAAAACATTGGTGTCACTGGGCTAAACTCAAGGTGTCAGTAGGCTGACCAAACACACCTTTTGAAATGGGACAGCACCATTGCTTTCTGTCCCACTGAACTCAGCACAGCTGGTCAGCTTAGTTCTGACTCCTCTGGAAGACCACCTCAAACATGTTTCTGTGGCCATGGCACAGCAGCAAGGACAACAGCAGCCCGAACTGTTCCAATATGAATACTTCTGGGCGTTGGCTTACATCATGTTCCTGTCATCCCACTGGGGAAGAGAAGTCACTGTCAACTGAGAGTAAGAGTGGTGGGGGTCTGCAGGGTGACTTGACAAATGCCGGGGAAATACAGTGGAGTGGAGAACTGGGGCCACTTTATAATCTACCACCCTGGGTCACAAAGACGTGCTTGAGTGAAGAACAAAGTGGCATACAGGCTCAGAGGAACGAGAGATAGCAAACTCTCTGGCTGAGTACCAGAGACTGCTTCCTGGTGGCGAACATAAAGTCAGACACACATTGTCACATCACAGATGCTATCCTGGGCACCGCTGTCGCTCTGAAATAATAAACGATAGGATGCCCAAAGTCATGCCTCACCCACTGCATAAGCCCTTGGCTTCATGGGCCTCCCCACCTCAGTTTTCTTCCGGTCTCCTTGTAACTTCTGTGCCCTCGACTCCCTCTCTTCCTTCCTGTCCCTTTGCAGCACATGGCCAGCAAAATTCTAGCTCAGGATGAATATGACAACCTGTCTCCTGAAGAAAACCCAGAAAATGGGCAGGTTGGGGCCATTAACTACTATTGGTCTCCAACTTCATCTTGACACTAAACCATTCTGGTCCATTACCTGCCTGCCTCGAATAATAGCTGAAAACTTTCACTCAACATATTAAGTTCACCACTGTCCTCTAACCATCCCCTGATTCATCTTCTAGACTGGTGTGGAAAAGTGGGGCAGTCTCAGCTCTTATAAGTTCCTACCCACTGCCTACAAAACTTGACGGCATTTTCTTCCTTCTTTCCCACCCTCCTTCCTTCCTTCTTTGCCTTTTCTTCCTTCTCATCTTTCTTTTTCCCTTGCCTCCTCTTCACTCTCAGAAGCTCAAATCCTTTTCATATCCAAGGACAACTCTTCCAGCCTCCTGTATCTTCAGAGATGTTGCTTCCTCAATGGTCCCATCTCTCTCCTCTATCACCAATTCCTTCGTTTATTCTCTCTCTCCCAACACAACCAATCTATGAACTACCTATCAGGCTAAAAATATAGAGATAGATAGAGATAGAGATAGAGATAGAGATAGAGATAGAGATAAAACAAATAAAAACCCCATGGACTCGGTGTCTGCTCTCTAGCTATGGCTGTCTCTTTCCTTCTCTCAGCCAAGGGCATTAAAAACTAGTCTGCAAAAAAAAAAAACAAAAAAAAACACAAAAAAACTAGTCTGCATTTTCTTCCCACTTGCTCACTTTCTGTTCAGTCTTCAAACCCTGTAATCTGGTGCATATCACTGAAACTCCTGTTGCAAAGGTCACAGATGACCTCATTATTCCTGAATCTAAGGAATGGTTTTCCATTCTTATCTGTCTGGTCATGTCTGCCGCCTTTAATCCCGGGTACTTGAAATTTTCCTTCTGCTTAAAAACCCAGTCTCCTTTCAATTCACTTTTTCCTCTCATTCTTTCCCTGGTTGTTCTTTTCCTGGTTCTTCTGGGGTCACTCTCTGCTGATCCATTCCTATCGCAGTTCCTCAGAGAGTTCCCTCTACAGCAGACTTTTTTCTCATTGTTTAAGTCTCATGGTCAATTGCACAATTGCAGGAGTTTACTGTCATTTATGTACGGATGACATTCATGTTGCTATTTCTAGTTCTAAATCCTTCCAAGAGTCATAACTCTGCGTCTTTTACTGTTGGCTTCCTATGCAGACACCATGGTTCTCGGTATATCACATGCCATGTGCCCACATCTGAGTGCTTCATCTCTGTTCAAAACTTCTCCCTTCTTATTCTTCCTATTTATCTTACTTTTCTTACTGCTCTTGGGCCTCCTTCTTTCCTTTTCTGCAGACATATCTAAAATGCAAGTCCCATTTTTCTCTTCCAACCATATAATTTTATCCCTAAATGGCATCTTATTTTGAATAGAGAAGAAGAAATTTCAATGATTTGAAAGTCACTCTCTACCATTGAAGTCCTCTATACATCTCTCTAAAGAAATGAATTCCTCATCACTGTTATCATGATTAACTGTCTACATGTCTTATGTCATGGGTTGTATGAGAAACAACCGTTAATCTAAACTTATTTTCGTTTCACCATAAGCTTGCAATGAAAGTAAGACAAACTGAATAGAGCTATATGTAAAATTTAAGTGACTATGACATCATCAACATAAATGAATATTAAAAGACTTCCATTACATAATCATGTTAGTGTTGTTAGTTTCTGTATGGGCAAAAGTACAGGTGAGACATTATGACCAGAACGTGCAGCCTCAACATAGAGAGAGGAAACATTGCTTTCCTTGAGAAGGCATGGCAGACAGACCCTAAGGTGCTTCACACTGACCCTGCCTTCTGTTTGACACACTTGTACAATCCCCTTCCCAAGTGTGAGCAGCACTTGTGATGTGATCCTAACTAATGGAGCATGGCAAAGGTAATGGATGTCACTCCTGTGCTCATGATGTTTCTTATGTTCCACCTCATAGGACACTGGGACCAGGGGTTCTCCTTCCTGGCTGCTAGGGTAGGTGGTCATGCTGTGAGAGGCCTGCATGGTGGGGATTACGGGTGAGCTCTCAGTCCTACAGCTGCAAGGAACTGAATTCTGCTAACCAGTGGACTTGGAAGAGACCTCCAAACTACACATGAGATCACAGCCCTGGCCAGCACTTAGATGTTAGCCTTATGAGTGGCAGAGTTTGAGCAGAGACCCAGTTAGGCCCATGCCCAGGCAGATATACATATACATATACATATACATAAACATATACAGCTCCATAATCTGTAAGGCAGACTGGCAGACTAAAACCTCAGGCAGGGTTTCTATGCTGCAGTCTTAACACAGAATTTCATCTTCTCTGGGAAACCTCAGTTTTTGCTTTTGATGCCTTCAACTGTTTGGATGAGGTCCACTCACATGATGGACAGCAATCTCCTTTACTTAAAGTTAACTGGGGGAAGAGGATGGCTCAGTGGGTTAAGCACTCACTTAGAGGCCCAAGTGTCGAGTCCCCGCCCTGGCCTGTATGGACCCATATGCTGAACTGAGTTGTGCATCCCATGTGGGAAACCACCAGTTTAGTTCTTGTCGGGGCAAGCTTTCCATGTGGGAAGCCCCCGGTTCAGCCCCCAGCTTGTGGGGGCCTGTCTCCCATATGGGAGACCCCCAGCCCAGTCACCACCCTGTGAGGCCCCACACCCACCCATGTGGAACAAAACCATGTCAAAAACTGATGAAGCTCAACTATGGAGACTGCTCTGGGCCCTCCCCCTTCTCTCTATCTCTCTCTGTCTCTTCCTCTCTGTCAAAAACAATAAAATAAGTCTTTAAAAAATAAAATAAAATAAAGTCAACTGATGTTAAACATTGACCACGTCTTCAAAGTACCTTTATAGAAAGACCTAGGTTAGTGTTTGATTGAATCATGGTACTAGAGACTACCCAAGTTAGAACATTAAATTAACCACCACAACTATAGACAAACGTAAATTCAAAATTGTTTTCTAAAAAATTAAAAACAAATACCAATTAAAAAATTATAATAAAACAAATTAAAGACCTTTTTCCTTTAACTTTTTAGTTGGAAAAATCTGTGACTCAAACATCAAGGAAACAATTAATTAATTGAACTACAATTTATAAAAGTTTGTATGGAAAACACATGCATACTTATTCCACAACACATCACATGCAACTTAAAGACAAATAACACTTTTGCAATAAATATTTGAGATTTTTATGAGAAAGAGCTAATGTTATAAATGTATAAAAATCTCCCACAAGTCAATGGGAATAAAGATCAAGAGCATAATACATAAATAGAGAAACTGTATGAACTGAGTTTATAAAATACGCTTAATTCTAGGCATAAAAAGAAAAATATAAACTAAATTTACATTGAGAAACCATATATATATATTTTAATTATATGATTTAACTTTGTTGTCACAGTGTACTGGGAAAAATAGCTACTCTCATACACTGCAAGTAGCAATGTGAATGAAGACAATCCTAAAGTGACACGCCAATACCTATGAAAATTATAAAAACATTTGCCTTCTGACACTTTCAGGATTCTTTCCGACAAATATACCCACACAATCGATGCCTTGACTCAGTCAAGTTCTGGGGAATTGTAGAGGAATGAATGGGGATGTGGGGAGGGATTCTATTTCATACTTCCTGGCTCCAAGAAGCACGTCAATCCTCATTTCCTCCTGGAGAATGAACAGTAACGATCACTGAGAGAACCACAAAGTATGTCACACTCTCTCACCTCCATTGCATTTTCCAAACAGCCCTCCATAGAGACACAAATGCCACTAACCATTTCTGGTCTGTCCCACAGCATGGTCCCCATCAATTCTCAGTTCTCACTGTCAGCCACTTCTTTGTCCCTGAGCAGGGCCTTTCTAAATGTGTGTTTCGAATGACCTGAGTGGAATGGTAACAGTGTCTCAGTGATTACATTGGTCTCTATTTTCACAGAGACACTTGTAGGTTGAATTGTGTCTCCCAAAAAAGATATGCTAAAGTCCTAGCCACTGGTACCTGGGTATGACCTTATTTATAGATATAATTAGCTAAGATGAAATCATACTGAAGTAAAGTGACCTTAATCTAATATGACTGGTGTCCTTATAAGAACAGAGACCGAGAGAAAGAAGGTGTGTGATGACAGGTGGAGGTTATGATGCCTAGAAACACCAAGGTTTGCTGGCAACACCAGAAGCTGGAAAAAGGCAAGGAAGGATGCAGGGGTCCACAAACTACGGCCCGCGGGCCACATGCGGCCCATCGAAAACATTAATCCGGCCGCCGGGTGTTTTTGCCAACGCTGCCTGTCCTGCTTAGCAGCCGACTCGTCCCGGGCCCGCAGTGTGCATGTGTGGACATGCTGAGGGACAGTGAACTGGCCCCCTGTTTAAAAAGTTTGAGGACGCCTGGCAGAGAGCAGGAGCATACTGAGGCGTAGTTTTGGACTTGTAGCCTCTCTAACCTGAGAGTTTATTTGTATGTCTTTTGTTTTAAGCCTCCCAGTTGGTGGTGCTTTGTTACAGCAGCTCCAGGAACCTAATTCTATACTCAAAGGAGAGAACTAAATTGCTGTGGTGAACAAATTAATCTCCTTTGTGTCAGAGATTAGAGAACTTCTAAGAGGCCTAGTCATGACCCCAGCTGATCTCATCCCTCCCTCAAACCCTTCACTCAGCCCCAACTCCAGGGTCAGAGAGGGAGGGAAACCTGTATGAAGAGAAAAAAGATGCCCCTGTTTTTTCCATCTCCAGACTCTACACCCACCCACTCAGCCTCTGCCTGAATCATTACCATTCTGTCCACTTCTGCACCTCAGCAAGCCACTAAATAGGTTGGCACCATATTGAATAATAATAAATATAATAATATAACATATAATAAAAATAATAATAAAGGACATATATTAGCTTTATTTCTAGCTTAATATAATGGGACTCAGAAAAATAAATACTTTTTTTTAGTGTCATCATTCTTTACATTCTTGTACAAGTAATGAAGTTTTTCTTTTAATTTCTAAGTTACTAAACACTTATCAATGCAGAAAAGGATCGTATATCAATGCATTGTTCTCAGTCTCATTTATCATCTGCTCTGAATACTCAAAAGTGCTTCCAATGTTTCAAAAAAATGTACTTTTGCTTACATCCCATAGAAGGGAGTAGTCTATAACACTAACTTTGATTCCACATACAATATACTACTGATGTTTCCAGAGCATAATTTAAAAATATTAGACTTCCTGTATGAAACCTTGCATTAAAAGTGAAGAGGCGTATGATAACCAGAAAGTAAAGTGATACTGTAAGAAATCTGGGTGCCTAAGAAGAGCATAAACAACTTTCAAAAGTGAAAAACAGCCTTGGATAACATTACCACAATACATGTAGCTGTTCCATCAGCCCTCTCCTCAAAGGAGCAGTCACAGATTAGAGGATATTCTCCCACCTGCTGCCACTTTTCCGGGCTCTCTGCACTGCCTCTAGAAGAACTGATTGTCTGAAATCCTTTATATTTGATTCACACCTAATGATTCAAAATTAGGCAGAGGATATCTATGAAGGGGAAAGCAGGGCACTTTACCTCCCACCATCTCAATGCTCAGGGGAGGCTTATGTGTTCAGTGTCTGGGAGGGTCCCAGACCAGAGGATCTCACCAAACTTGCTGGGTAACACTCCTCCTAGGACTAAAGAAGAGGAAGGAGACTTACAGAAACAAGACCTTAAATACTGACAAAAAATAAAGTTAGCTTTCTCCTCCTGGCTTTAAAAATATATAAGTTTTTGAGTAAATTATCCTGAATGCCACCTTTACACTGAGGTTTTAAAAAATGTACTTTCTTTCACCTTGTCTATATTCTGCATTACATATTGAAAGACTAGGACCCCAGGGCCATGAAAGCAGAGAGCCGAGGTTCTTATCTGGATAATTCAGAAGAAAAAATAAAAAACCTTCTTTGCTCCAAATTGCATCAATCATTTAGAAGCAAGAGTAAGGTGTTGTCTGAAATAGCCAGGAAATTGACACATATTTCCTTCTCCCATTTGCCAGTAAAGATCTGGCGAGACTGGGCCGCAGCAGTCAGTTTTTCATCCTGGATTAAAATAGAACAAATTGACACTAATAGAGGACTGTCTGGGAATGAAGGAAGACATTGTCTTCTTTGAAGCTGATGGGAAGCAGAGTTCAATAATTGAAAGAGCAGAGCTTTGACTCTCCCATCTCTGCTGTTTTGTCAATAAGCAAAGGGAAGCGCATGTGTACTTACCATTTTTTTAAGAGTTATTTTGAAGTGCATCATAATCCTGTCTTATCAATGTGTATATTTCTATCACCGTCTTTTCCAGTATGTTTCTTGCAAAATGTTGCATGTGTGTGTTAATAGTAAACTTTTCTCTGAGATCACGTTTTCTTCCACTGAGCAAGGTCTTCAGATCACTGAGTGCTTCCTTCACATAAGACAACCAAGAACTCCACCCAAAAGTATTTTGTCTGTTTATTGCAATTTTCTCATTTGACTCATTTCTCCTTAAAACCAAGCAGCCTTTGTTATAAATAATGCCTTTCAAAAAAGGATATTGGAAATGGCATCACTGACTGCAGCTTAAAATACTAAGAATACAGAGGCATCATGTGGATTTTGTCACAACTATGAAGTGTCTCACTGCAAATCTATACTGAGTGCTAGGTGGGCAGCAAAGCTATTCTTATAATTTTGAGATCCGTGATGAAGCTTGGAGGCCATCACAGTGGCATGCGGTGGGGGGGGGGGGGGGTGGCAGGAATTCCTGCCATGTGCAGAAGAAACTCTAATTTATTTTGATATCCAAAACTCAATGGGGGCTGAAACCAGGGGAGGAAAGATACATGTAAGAGGCGGGTTGTGGAACAGGGTGGGATGAGGGCCCTCAGGAGAGATTCCAAGAAAAACAGTAACCTCCCCACTCTGGGAACTCACTGCACTCCTTTTTTACAAAAAGATGAGGTGAGAGAAAGGAAATGACCAGAAGCTAAATGCAAACTAGCATTTTATATGACTTTAAAATGAGAGGACAAGAACTGTTTTTAAAGGAAACAAAGCCATGCTAAAATTACTATTAATTTTTCTGCAAGCATGAATAAAATGTTAGAGTTCACTGCACTGCATATTTAAGCACAAAACAGGTCATGTTCATAAACAAAGAAATCCTTGACACTCTTGATTTGCATCACTGACAACTGCATTTGGATCCAGCTGCCAAGCACTAATGAAGGCAGCAGCTAGAGAAGCTAGTCAGTCAGTAGCAGAGCGCATATGCAATGGGGCTTTTGCAGGCCATTACGTTACTCCAGAAAAAGAATTTCAAACACGAGGGTGCATTTACAAATTTACTTACGGTAGTTTTCTAGATAGTCTCCTACCGCTGAGCTAATGCAACAACACCCGACCAGGCATGCCTGCTCTTTTCTCACCAAAAAGCTTAGGCCTGTGCTGAAATTCATTTCATCTAGCTGACTGGAATATTTGAGGAGCCATCAAAACGTAACTCCAAGGGCTTTACGCCGGCCCTGCTGACACACCTGACATTTCAAATCACAGAACTATAAAAATCTAAAAGTCATTCTGCAAAGGTGTCAACCAGCTGTGGAAATGTGTGTCCCCCCAGTCATGTCATTCTTTATTTGATCAGAGATGAAAGCAGCCTGTTTTAAAATGAAAGTGCATTAAAACATCTGATTCCTGGGACATATTAAAGACTGCAGAGTCTAGCAGAGATCAAGAGGAAAGACATAACCAGTCAAGAGGGAAAAATACTTTGTTTTAGAGGAAAACTTCAAGAATAAAATGAATCTGGTGTTGCCTATACAAATCTACTGTGCCATTTCCAAAGCAGTGAAATATTATATAAGCCCAGGATCACAGTGATGAGGACAACTTAGAGATCATTTGAGTAAGCCGTTTACACATTGGGAATATGGCATCTACAAATCAAGGGACATACTCTGTAGATTTCTTTTTTTAAATACATACTCAGTAACAAGAAAAGATGAAATATAGTCATTTGTGACAATATGGATGGACCTTGAAACCATCTTATTAAATGAAATAAGTCAGTCTGGAAGTATCAGGAAACATATGACCTCACTTATAGGTGGATTATAAAACTGAAAGTAACAAAGAAACAAAAATTTTTGGACACACTCAATAGTTTGGTGGTTACCTGAGGGGAAGGGGGAAGGGAGGCGGGTAGTTGAGAGGTGGCACCAGATATATGGTGATGGAAGGAGAGCTGCTTCTGAGTGGTGAGCACATAATGCAATGCATAGAAGATGTATGTATATTTGTACACCTGGAAACTAATTGTTACCAACCAATGTCACCCCGATAAATTTAACAATAAAAAAAATACATGCACAGAGAAAAACTTAGAAAATTAGTTTCTACTTGACTTGCTTTGAAAGACATGTTTTTTTCTTATTTCTTTAGTGTGTCAGATCACCCCTTTTTTTAAACCCTCTGATTTATAATCATTTTGGATACTCAGAAAATTAATTGCTGATATCAACAATAATGATGAACTTATTACTATACTGTTAATCTACACAGTGTTCTGAGCATAAAGTTCTTATTTGTGCTTCTCCGTAAAGTAATTAAAAGAAATGGCTTTTCCTGGTGCATGATTTTAATTAAAATCAATATGTTTTAAAACTCCTAAATATATAGTTTGGAAGCTGGATCTGCTTGTGTGATTTAGATACTCAAAATGCAACTTTTTTTCAGATTATAAAGTAATAAATTTCTAAGATAACTCATTTATGTTTTTAGTCAAGTGGGAGAGAATGAAAACAAATTAGACACATAATGCTGTACAACAATGTTTTTCTACCTGGAACAGTTGACATATTGAGTCAGATAATCACTACTAGATCCCAGTAGCACCCCTTCCTTCTAGTGTGACAACTCAGAATATCTCTGGACATTACCAAGTAGGTGTTCCTAGGTAGCAAAGAGTGAAATCACCCCTGGTTGAGGAACTAGTGTCCTCCAGAAAGGGATTGCTAGAAATTAGTGTATTTAAAGCAAGAATTGGAGTGGTAATTCTTAAGTAAACAGCTTCTGTCATAGGGATCTCGTTTCAGTCAAGGACTCACCCCAGAGTGTAAAACTGTAGGCATTATCAGTCTATGAGACAGTGGTGTTTTAGAGATTCAGTCTTGGAGAGAATTTACACTAATAACACAGATAATAACTGAGCATCTAATGCTCTACCTGAACAGTGTCATTTAATCCTACCAATGGCCTGTTGAGGGGTCAGTATTTTTATCCCCACTTTTCAGATGAGGAACAGAGTCTTACAGAAGGCATAAACAACTTCTCACACAGCTAGGAAACTGGAGATGTAGCACCCAGCCAGGCTCAGTCTAAGGAACCCTCAGTTCCCTTTTCTTTTCCACCAACTCACTCTCACCTCCAGGTCTCACTGGTGGCCAGTCCAACTCATAGGAGGTCATGTAAAGCAATGTCTCTGACTTGACAGCTCTGAATTATGTCAGTCTATTGATTTGTTGTTGTTGTTGTTGTTGTTGTTGTTGTTGTTGTTGTTTTGACCAGCAATGGCAATCCAGTCTGTCTTTTTGTTTTGCTACTGACTCTGTGACTTTAGGGGATTTGAACATTTTAGCAATTGTAATATAGATAAAAGCAGTGGAAATAGTCTTCAGGTTGACAAGCAGGATGGCTCCATTTACACAGTTCACAAATAACATCTCACTTCCCCAAACCACATATTCCAACTACTTCAGCCATGGAGAATTGCTTTTCAAAGTATGTTAAAAATATTCTGGGGGTGCCAGAATAGCTCAACAGATCAAGTGTTTGCTTAGCAACTGTGAGGTCTGGAGATCAAATCCTGACCCCAGCCCATGCAAACCCATATGCTGAACTGTGGTGGTAAAGGTTCTCACTGCCCATGAGGGAGGCCCCTGGTTTGGTTCCCATCCTACGTGGCCCCACATTCACCCATGTGGAATGAAATTATATCACAGCTATTGTAATATTTTTAAAACCATCCAGGGCTTGTTGTTTCACAGCTCTCAAAGAATGATGATATAGACACAGAGAAGGAGGGTAAGCAGCAGATTTTATTGGAGTGCAAAGAACAACTCTCTTCCGAGAGGGGGTACCCAATAGTGAAATACCCTGAATGTGGGGCAATGGGGTCAACTTATAACCTTTTACAAAACAAAAGGCCTTCAGGGGATTGGTCCTGAGCCATGTAAATGTGGCTCAAGGCTATCCCTCTATAATAATCTCGCAATTCCATTTATTTTAGCCTATTAGGTAGGAGTAGGAACTACAGGTTTGGGTTTTCTAGAACATCTAATCCAGATCCAGGACTCAGTATCCATATTCAAACCCAGACAGAGCTTCGGGGCTTCTTTTGTGGGGAGCCAATCACTGGTGTCACTGAGAGTTTTAATCATATATGGGTACCGGTTGCTGTCTTCCTACCAGGCACCTTTTTGCTGCCTAATCAAAACTAACTAACCTGTCTCACAACTAATGATGTAAACTATGGAGACTGTTCTGGGCCCTTCCCCTCTCCCCGCTCTCTCTCACCTTCTTTCAAAAACAATAAAATAATCTTAAAAAAAATATTCTTTCTCACCTTTAAAATAATAAAAAAATAAATTCTGGGATGCTGGGATAGCTCAACAGGTTGAGCACTTGCCTTGCAACAAGGTCCAAGGATCTAATCCCAGCTCCGGCCCATGCAAACCCACATGCTGAACTGCAGCACAACTGTTAGGATGACTCCACAGCAAAGTTTCTTGCCTCCCATACATGAGGCCCCCAGTTCCAGCCTCATGTGGCCCCATGTCCACCTATATGGAATGAAAGCATGTCACAACTGTTGATGACCACTGTGGGCCCTCCTTCTCTCTCTCTTTCTCTCTCTCTCTTCCTCTCACCTACTCTCAAACAATAAAATAAATCTTAGATAAAAATCTTTCTTTTTTCCTTTTATTCAAAATGAAAAAGTAATATAATGCCATAAAGTTACTTAAATTCTTAATTATCAAGGCACATAGAACATACTCTTTAAATAAAATCTCAGCAAAGAGGCAGCATCCAAGTCAGACAGCCTAACAACCACGAGGAAATCTGAGCATCTGGCAGCCCAGATCCATAACCAGCTTTCAGTGGGACCTCGTGACTGATGAATAAACATTAACATTATAAATGAATATCAATAAATATTATGTGGGTGATTAATCATATGACAAAAATAATTGCATGGGCACATGTATGGATCAGACAAATGTTTGCAGTTGAAAATAATAAAATATGCCTTGCCCATTAGACACTACAAAACCTAAATTTATGTAAAATCTTTCTCTTCTATCTTTTTTCACTAATGTTCTAAAGATTATAGAGGAACAGAGTAGTGGACAAAAAAGTAAAAATACAAACTTTTAATTGCATAATACAAATTAATCAATGAATGTGACAAAAAGGTCACAATGACTAAGGCCTAAAATGTTTTGTTGCTTTAAAAATATTTTTAGGTACATTTTCTGTGCATACCATGGTTGATGCTGAGATAGAAGTGAACAAATCAAATACGGCCCTTGTCCTCAGGAGATTTATAATTTAGTGAGCCACATAGTGAACAGGTAAGTGAATTTTTGAAATGTGAAAGTGTGGCAAGTGTTACGAAGGAAACAAAGAATAACTATAATAAAGTTTAATGGGTGGTGGTACTTTTCATGATACAGCCATGACCTTCAAGAAGTGAGAGTTAAGATGAGAACTGAAATAGTACTAAGATCCATCGTGGGAAGAGGGAAGCAGAAATCATTTAGGAGGATGAGCGGCACATGGAAGATTCTGAGGCAGGATAGAATTTGCAGGAGCTGAAAGAAGGCAAAGTTCATGAGCACAGTGAGTAAAGAGTGTGGTTCCTGAGAAAGACAGAAGAGAGGCCAGATCATGTGGGACCTGGTCAGCCATGGAAAGAGCTGGGACTTTCTTCTAAGTGTACTGAGAAGCTGTTCAAAAGTCCTAAATGGGAAGTGAGAGAGCCTGGTGAAATTGGAAAAATCTGGTCCCTGGCTGTGAGGCAGAAGGATAGGAGGGAGGGTGTGTGAATGGTCAGTAGGATGACATTAGAAAGCTCTCGGGATGGCATACAAGACAGCAGGTGGCTTGGATGATGGATGGGAGAAAGAGAGAAGTGGCTGGAGAAGACACGTCACTTAGGGGAAGACTTGTAATGGTTTGCTGATAAGCCACAGAGACCAGAAAAAAAAAGAAGCAGAGAAAACAAAGAACTATGGAATTTTATTTTGAACAGCCAGGTAGATGGTGATTCATAGAAATGGGAAGGGCTAAGGGAGAGTTAAAAAGTTTTGTTTTGTCTTGTTTTTAAGTTTTGTTTTATTGTTTTGAAAGGAGGTGAGAGGGGGGGTGGGGGGCAGAAGGGGTGTGCCCAGAGCAGTCTCCTGAGTTAAACATCATTAGTTGTGACATAGTTTCATTCCACACAGGTGAATGTGGGGCTGTGCAGGGCATGAACTGAACCAGGGCCTCCCACATGGGAGGCAAGAACCTTCAGCACTGAGCCATTCTGGTGATTAACAGTTGTGCTGTGGTTCAGCATATGGTTTTGCACAGACTAGGGCCAGGAATCAAACCCTGTGAGGCAGTGCTTAATTGCTGAGCTATTCCAGCATCCCCGAAGAAGTCTGATTTGAATAAATATGACATGTGCATGAGAACTCAAATTAGAGAAGTTTACTAGGAACTTGGATATATAGAGGCCTGGATCTCAGGAGAGAAACAATGAATGAATGTAGAAATCAGGACTGTAGGATTTGAAACCATTTGAATGACTGAACTCACGTGTGAGATGGGCCAGGATAGAACCCAGAAGAGTATTAATACTGAGGAATTACAGAGGAAAAGAGACGCTGAATAAGGAGACAAAGGAAGAAAGGGGAGTGAATTAGGAGAAAATCTCCAAGACTGCAGTCTCACACAAGTCAAGCCACACAAAAAGTATGTCCCATTCATTCAAGAAATATTTTTGATTGAGAAAAAAGATGGCGACAGGAGAGGAGAACGCGGATAACTGCCTGGGAAGGGCCTTGTGAACAGAGGGGAATCCACAGGGGAAACCCTGAGAAGCAATCTCAACTAAGAGAACCACACAACACAGAACAACACCCAAAGGTTAGAGAAAAAAGGGGAGAGCGGGAGAGGGAAAGGGAAGCAGCGGTTCGGGAACAGAGACTCGGAGCGCGGCCCGGGGCTGGCAAAAACAAAGGGGGATTGGGGGACTACGGTCACAGTGGAGCTGGATCGAGGGCGGGCTGGAAGCCGAGACCTAGGGAGCGTGGAAGCCCCACAAGACTGTGGACAATTTAACATCCGAACTCAAGGGACAACACTCAGTGCCCTAATCAGATCACAGAGCCTAAAGTGGAACAGGCACTGTGGAGCAGGGCGGCTGCACTTCCCGGCGGGCGGGGTGAGAGCGGGGCACCAGCCCACAACAGCTCAGCACCCCTGATTTACGGGGGAGACTGACTGTGAGGGAGCGCCTTCTGAGGACAGGGCTCTTGGAGTGAGGGCTGGGGCTTGAGTGGGCACAGCTGCATTGGACGTGCTTGGAGTGAACCCGGCGGTCTCAGCAGAGCCGGGAGCGTAGAGCGGCTGCCGCCCGAGCTACGGCCTATGCGCGCTGGGCTTTCGGTGCCCCGCTCACCAGGCCACTGCAGCGCTGCTGCCAGCACGCAAGCGTGCAAGTGGGTTTTCGGCACCCCGCCCACTGGGCTGGCACGTTATTGCTGCCTGCTCGTTAGCGTGCAACCAGGCTTTTGGCGCCCTGCTCACCAGGCCGCAGCAGCACCGCTGCCTGCGTTTGAGACCGGCCTTCAGCGCCCTGCCCACTGGGCCACTGCAGCACTGCTGCCTGCTCACGAGCATGCAACTGGCTTTTGGCGTCTCACCCACCAGGCCACTGGGGCGCTGCAACCCGCACGTGCAACTGGGCTGCCAACCGGGACGCCGCAGCGTCATTGCCTGCGTGCGGGACTGCGTGGCCAACCAGGGCCTCTGCCAAGCCCCAGCCCATCCAAGCGCTGCCCTGCGGGCACAGCTTGCAGATACGATTGAAGGAGGGGCAGCCAGGTGGAAGAGAGAAAGACCGGAGCTCCTGCGCCCCGCCCGCACTGAACCACCAGCCCCCCCTGCTAAAAGAGAAATCTGCTATTGTGTCTCAGGCCTGCCCTAGCTCCTACACACAAGCCCCCACCCCTGGCCACACCTTTACTACCCTGCTATCTAACAGCTAAGACAGCAACCTGAAGTGCCCCAGGACACAGAAGCTGTCTGCTTCCCCCAACCCTCTCCCAAAATCTCCTTCTCCCACAACTAAGCCCAAAAGAAAAAATAAAGAGAAGCCCATCTGATAGGCAAACCCCCAGAGGGAAAACAGACTCATGCCTAAAGCAAAAAGAACCACATCAAACACAATGCACACCTCAGAATCCAAAGCCCCTCCAGAAGATCAGGGGCAGTCTTTACTAAAGGACCTTGCACACTTGGAATCAAATCTAAATGAAACAGAATTCAGAGCTGCATTAATCAAGACACTCAGAGAGCTCACTGAATGCTGGCAAAGTACTCAGACACAGTTAAATGACTTCAACAAGAAATTTTCTGAGCAAAATGAGTACTTTACCAATAAAATTGAGAAGCTAGAGCAGAACCAAAAGGAACTACTTGAAATGAAAGGCATCATGGGAGAGGTGAAAAAAGAACTGATGAGCATAGGAAACAGGGCTGACCAGCTAGAGGAAAGGATGAGTGAAATTGAAGATACAAACATGGAAATGTCACAGAGGGAAGAAGAAAGGGAGATGAGATTCAAGAGAAATGAAAGAGCCCTACAAGAACTTTCTGACTCCATCAGAAAGAACAATATTAGAATAATAGGGGTACCAGAAGGAAGTGAGATGAAATCTTCTCAGAGTCTACTAAAACAAATAGTGGATGAAAATTTCTCTAACCTGTGGAAAGAATTACAGCCCCAAATCCAAGAGGAAAGCAGAAGCCCTAACAACCTAAACCCTAGCAGATCTTCTCCAAGGCACATTGTTCTGAATATGACAAAAATCAATGACAAAGAAAAAATCCTCAAGGCTGCCAGGGAAAAACAAAATATAACTTTCAAAGGAAAACCTATCAGGCTGTCACCAGACTTATCAGCAGAAACTCTGCAAGCCAGGAGGGAGTGGACCCCAATCTTCAAAATGTTAAAAGAGAGAAATTTCCAGCCAAGAATTAACTATCCAGCAAAATTAACCTTTAGATGTGAAGGAGGAATTAAGGCCTTTACAGATATACAGAAGCTGAGGGAATTCTCCAGCCCAAAACCGACACTACAAGAAATACTAAAGGAGGCTATCCGACCTGAATCCATAAATCAAAATAAATGGAAAAAAGTTGGAACAAAAAAATAATAAAAAGAAAAGAAGAAATGGATACAAGATACCCTCATACGTCAATCATCACCCTGAATGTAAATGGACTGAATTCACCAATAAATAGGCACAGGGTGGCAGACTGGATTAAAAAACAAAATCCAACCATATGCTGCCTACAAGAGACACACCTCAGCCACAGGGACAAACATAGACTCAGGGTAAAAGGATGGAAAACAATACTCCAGGCAAATGGCAGTCAGAGAAAAGCTGGAGTGGCCATACTGATTTCTGCTGAAAAAGACATCAGGATAAAAAATAATAATAAGACATAAAGATGGACATTACATCTTGATAAAAGGGACAATACAACAGGAAAACATGACACTCATCAATATATATGCTCCGAATCAGGAAGCACCAAAATTTATAAAGCAACTATTAACAGATCTAAAAGGAGAATTTGACAAAAATACAATTATAATAGGGGATCTAAACACCCCCCTGACAGCATTGGACAGATCATCCAAGCAGAAACTAAATAAGGAGATTGCAGCTTTAAATGATACATTACAAGAAATGGACATAATTGACATTTACAGGTCATTCCATCCTACAACAAAGGGCTATACATTTTACTCTAGTGCACATGGAACATTTTTAAGGATAGACTATATCCTGGGACTTAAATCCAACCTCACCAAATTTAAGGGCATTCAAATCATACCAAGTGTATTCTCAGACCACAAAGCGTTGAAACTTGAGATCAATTGCAAAAATCAAGTACAGAGAGAACCACATATACGTGGAAATTGAACAACAAATGCTATTAAAAAGTGACTGGGTCAAAGAAGAAATAAAACAAGAGATTAAAAAATTTGTAGAAATGAATGACAATGAAAACATGATGTACCAAAATTTCTGGGACACAGCGAAAGCAGTATTAAGAGGGAAATTTATATCATTACAGGCCTATCTCAAGAAACAAGAAAAACTACTAGTAAACATTCTCACATCTCATCTTGTAGAGCTAGAAAACGAAGAACAGAGGTCCCCCAAAGCCAGCAGAAGAAAAGAATTAATAAAAATCAAAGCAGAACTTAATGAAATTCAGAATAGAAAAACAATAGATAAAATTAATGCCACAAAGAGCTGGTTCTTTGAAAAACTCAATAAAATCGACAAACCACTGGCTAGGCTCACCAAAGGACAAAGAGAAAAATCTCATATTCCCAGAATATGGGACAATAGGGGAGAGATTACAACTGATGCTGCAGAAATACAAACAATCATAAGAGATTATTATGAAAGACTCTATGCCAACAAATTTGACAATCAGAGGAAATGGACAAATTTTTAGAAACATATAGTTTACCTAAACTGAACCAAGAAGATTTGGATAATCTCAATAGACCAATCAACAGTACAGAACTTGAAACAATTATCCAAAAATTGCCCAAAGGCAAAAGGCCTGGACCAGATGGCTTTACCAATGAATTCTACCAGTCATTCAGAGAAGAACACCCATCCTCCTCAAACTACTCCAGAAAATTCAAGAGGAGGCAGTACTACCCAACTCTTTCTATGAAGCTAATATCACCCTAATACCAAAACCTGGGAAAGACAATACCAAAAAGGAAAACTATAGGCCAATCTCACTGATGAACACTGATGCAAAAATCTTAAATAAAATTTTAGCTAACAGAATACAACAATGC
>PVKE010002036.1:0-88594 GCA_004027555.1 Craseonycteris thonglongyai
TTTACTAAAGAGGCTTTCTTTTCCCCACAGTATATTTTTTGATCCTTTATCAAAAATAATCTGTCCATAAATTTGTGGGTTTATTTCTGGGTTTTCAATTCTATTCCATTGGTCCATGTGCCTGTTTTTCTGCCAGTACCAAGCTGTTTTGATTACTGAGGCTTTGTAGTACAGATAAAAGTCAGGCAGTGAGATGCCTAGAAGGGGCTTTTGAATTGAAGACATTGGACTGGGCTTGAGCACAATAAGTGTAGAATATATGAGTCTCTTGACCTATTTAGAGCAATTATTATTAACAATGCACAATTAGGAGTAATAAGTTTAAAGAATGGAGGACTGGTGTGGCATTCCCATACCCACCCCTACCACCAGAGACAGTGGAAGGCAAAAGCAGGTGGAGAGGAGGCAAAGAGACCTGGCAAAGTCAGATCCCTGGTTCCGTGATGGCATCATAGTCAACTAATGTTTTTGTCTAAAGTGTTTGCAAACATATGGACTGAATTTGGTGCAGCAACAGAGTCCTGTGGTTAGAGGCAGCTGAGTTGAGATCAAGGGTACAGCTTGACCACCACTTACATACATCTCTTGACCTCACTTTCCCTCTCTGTGAAATGCCTCCTAATTAGGCATTTGTGTGGAATGCTTGTTGACCCATTAACAAGCTCTAGCTCTTGGTGTCATTAAATCATTACTGTCTTGTCTATACCACCCAAAGCTTTCAAACAGGACATTTCATCTTCCAGATTTCTTCTCCAAAATCAAACACCTCTTATGAATCTACATACCCAAAGTAAGAATTATGTAGGGTCCTTTTTCTCCCTTCTGCTTTGGCTCCTGGTGACTTGTCTCATTAGGCCCACCCCTACCCCAGCCAACTCAGTGATGTCAGCCGTGGGAATGCTTTCCTTTCAATTCCCCACTCTGAGCACCTCCTCCTGAGCCCTTTTGAGGGCTGTATTCCCAATTATCTCTTGAAATCTTATATTATTAAACAAATAAGTGAAAATCTCTAGGGATGGGGGTCAAAACACTAATATTGCTCTAACAGTCCCCCCCTCCTCCCCCAGGAGATGCTAAGGTTAAGGTGGGAACCATGCCCAAGGACACCTTGCTGGTCAATCCACGGCTACTTCAGAAAAATAAGAAATTTTGCAACAGGAAAAGAACACTTACTTCCCATTTTTCTGTTTGCATCTGTCAGCCCTGAATCCTGCCCAACTTTCAGGTCTGATAATGCCTAATTGTTCTTTGGAAATAATGCTATAGTCACACCTTTGGTTCAGGGAGTCAGTCTATAGAGCCCATTGACTCACCTGTTATCGGCTGATAAGCCTAAGCCTCTTGCTCAGAATATTAAATAAGAGACAGAGTGACTAAAAGAGAAACTGTCTCTTTTAGGAGCAGTTTCTCTAATTACCTTGGTCTATGGAAAAGGTTTAGAATCTCAGATAGTAGAATCTTCCAAATGGAAAGGAAGTTCACATTATCACCACGCATTTCCATGGTCATTACTAGACAAAGCGGGTTCTAGCAATGAGTGGTGGAGAACATTTCCTCCCACTTTCTGGTACCTGACCCCATCATATCTCCCACTCTCAAAACATCAAAGGGGTCTCCAAAGCAGGAAAGACCTTGGTCGATCCATCCAGGCCCAGTGTTGTGGCTCCAACAGTAGCCCCACAAGATATAAAACCATGTTGTATCTTTTCCAAGTACAGGCTAAAAGGAAGGGGTAGGAGTAAGCTGGAAGGGGTTTCTAAGAAATGAAAAGGAGCTTAAGGTCAGGGTGGACCCCTGATTCAAAGCAGGTGCCAGTACTCATCAGAAATCTAGAAGTCAAAAGAGAGCAGGAAAGAAATGAGGCCTTGTCATACAAACTTGAGCCAGCAGAAGCAAGAGGGCATCTGAGGCCTGAAGCAATGGCTGACCAGGACAGGCTGACCAGGGGTCCGGTAGCCAAGGGCCCCTGTGGCACAGTGGCAGCAACTGTCTGCATTAGGAAGCTCACGGTGCCTTCACTCCGCACCTGCCAGCCTCACCAGCCTGTCCCATACCTCAACCTCAGCCACAGCCCCCACATGAAACATTCTTAAGAATACATATTGGAACCATTCAATCAAAAGAGTTAATGACACCATCACCAAGAGGCTGGGATGAGCGTCATTTATCATAGGGCAAGGAGATACCTTTTACCCTATGTGGTTAATATTGGGTATTTTGTTTGATTATCTGGTTGGTTGTTGGATGGTTGATTGGTTGATTGGTTTTTGGTTGTTTTAATCAGATGCCTTTCCAGGTGCTTCTCAAAAGGAATAAATGCAAAAAGTATTTGCTTCTCTGAATAGCTTAACACTTAAAATATCAGAACTAGAACAGTTTTTAAAATTGTTCATAGGAGGCCCATGAGGACAAGATGGAGAGAAAGTCAACATCCCTTCCTTTTCCCATATGTCCAGTTTTCTGCTAGTAACATCCAAAACCAGAACAGTCCTAGGGCTATTTCCTGAATGGGGCTGACCCACATGTGTCCTCTCCATAGCTATCCTGAACGGGCTTATTAACTGTGTATGTTAAAGAGAACTATAACCACACCTGGAGCTACTGTCAGAAAGTGGTTCTATTATGATCACTTAACCAAAGTACTCCCAAGGTGAACAGAAATTTTAGGTTCAAGATTTCTGGTAAAAATAGAATCTTCCCAGGTTGTAAGCTTCTCGAAGGCAGAGATTATGTCTCATGAAACTGTCTAGCTTCGATAGCATTTGGCAAAGAGTTTTGCAGAGAATTTGAGCTTAAAAATACTTGATGACTGAATTAATTCATAGATAAGCATATGAATATGTTAATATTTGACTATGAAAACATACCAGCATCTTCTAAATAAATACATGCAGGTGTAAATGAATATACAAGTAGGAGACATGTTTGCATTGGTTAATGAGGCAATGAGTAGATGTTTGTTCCCAGCATTCTGCTCCCAGCAAAGCCATCAGGCAAGTCTTTGGGGGGACACAACTGATGCGCTAGAGCCCTCCTGTATTAGGGGTGGATTCAGGGCCATTCGGAGGCCTTCATGAGTTCTCTTTGACTTAGTGGGATCACTGTGGCTCTGGCATCAGAACTCAGCTGCAAGTCCAAGATGCCAATGTTATTAATTCTCCCAGAAATGAATGGTCGGAACCCAGAGGCCTGATCCACACCATAAATCAATTTACCCTGGGATTATACAAAGAGTGACAAAAAAAAAAATGTATACACATTTTAATAAAGGAAAAAGGGGATTGATTCTAGGATGGCTCAGCGGGTTGAGCTCGCATCTTGCAGCCCCAGGGTCCAAGGATTAAATCCTGGCCCCAACCGTGTGGATTCATATGCTAAACTGGGGAGTGCCCCCAGTTTGGTTCTCACTGGGGTGAGACCCCAGCCCTGTTTCTGCCCTGTGTTAGCCCCGCCCCCACCTGTGGAACGAAACTATGTTGAAAACTAATGATGTACAACTATGGAGACTTCTCTGGGCCCTCCCATTTTCTGTCTCTCTCTGTCAAAAACAATAAAAATAAATCTTTAAAAAAATTAAAAGAGAAAGGAAAAAAACTGTATTAAAATTGTAATACTCAATATATGCCAATAACAAAAGATGAATACAAGTCATGCTTGACTTCTGCAATTACAAGTGGTTACCATCAATATTTATGTAATACCTAGAGAACATCTCTTAAAATGTATATGCATTCTTTTGGCACCCTTGGTAGTTTCTAATAGGACCAGGACTGATAATGTGCTTGTAGAATTCTCTTACCAGTAGAGAAGCAAAGTTAAAAATCAAAAGTTTCTTTAGAGAGTAGAGAATCAGAACCTAGTGAATGAAGGCCCATCGCACAGAACTAGAGTAGGTAGATACTGTCGTTTTTGCACAAGGAGATACCTGGAGAAAAAGGGCCTCCATTCCTCAGACACTGCAGAAGGGTCTTTAAGACATTCTGCATGACTTACCTCTCCTTTTAATGTATTTCATTGATCACCAGTTCTCCCATCATGACAAATTGCCTTTTGATACGTATCTTAGGGTGCATAGCTCACAGCTCCACTGGCACTGGCCATATTTGAGATGGAAATCCTCCTGAAGAGATTGGAGAACATTCCCTCCCAGGATTCCCATGTCTCAAGAGTCACATTTATAAATAATCTCCTGGGACAGGTCATTCCCTGAAATGATATTTGGAGAATATTCTTTTATACATTCTTAGCATCCGTTTCAGAGGATGACATTTTATGACTGAGTCTCCAAACTTGAAGGAGGTGTTCTGATATGAGCTTACGGATCCCTGTACATTGATGTTAACAGAACTCTGTCTGTCTCTCCAGAATAAGGCATTTCAAAGCACCACATTGTGAAGGGAAAGTAACCCCAGCTCTTCTTTTCCCTTGCCATGTGTCCTTGGGCTAATTACTCAACTTCTGAGTCTCGATTATATCTTTAATTACAAAATAGTGGTAATAATATTACCTACATTGTAGGATGGGAGGTTATGTGGATTTGTTTTTAGTGTCTGAAAAGCCCCTAATAGCTTCCAATCAAAAATAGCAATTGGCTATGACAACTAGAGCAGGACAGAGCTTTGTGCTTTGCTTCGCACAGCTCCTCAGTCCGCTCTACCAGAACTGCCCACACTAGAGGCCTTTCCCTCCGGAAGACACCACGGACCCATTTGTCTTCCTCTTGTATAATTCATTCTGCTTGTGGTAGACATGCTTGCCGGCTGTCTTTCTCTCTTTGATATAAGCTCTATGAGGGCAGAGACCATGTGTTCCCTGTTAATTACTGCCTAGGCTGACCAGACATACTGTTCTAAACAGGACAGAAAACAGTGGTGCTGTCCCATTTCAGATGGTACTTATGGTCAGCAGGTTGACACCTTGAATTTAGGCCAGTGAGACTAGGCTGACCATATGTTTGAAATGGGACAGTACCATTGTTTTCTGCCCCATTTAAAATGGTATGTCTGGTCAGCCTACCACTGTCATCCCCGTGTCTGGTCACGGGGCTCAGTAGAAAATGGTTGAGATGAGTCACTGCACTTTAAGGACACCCTAGAAACCACTTTGGATATATCTGGAGTGGACGTCATTGCAGGAGAGCCCTAGCAGGACCCACAGCTTCCACAATTCCTAAAAAGAGAACTGTGTTAAACTGTGATTATGTTGAAAGGCCTGAGATTGATATAGTAATCTTTTTCTATATACTCTAAACCTGCAGCTCACCATGACCTTAGTAGTTAGTCTCTTTGGGAAAAGGCAAAAAATACAGTACCCTTGGGGTATCACTAGTGACCTTGCTTCATTATATGCTATAAATGAATACTGGATTTTCCTAAAGTAGACACAACTATATGAAGCACTGAATGCATATGGAAAGACTAGAGCAGAAAAATGTTTGTATTAGAAATCAAATCAACCCAGTTTTATTATAAGCTCTAGCAATCATTTTTAATGTCATCTTAGTCAAACCATTTCCCTTTCCTAGACCCCAGAATATCAAGCTTTAAAATGAGGAATTGAAATAGGTAAATTCCACTGGCCCTCCTTGCTCCAATGGATATATACATGTATATAAAATGCGACATTAGAATAATGTTCTCATTCTACAGACATCTGCATGCATGTCCAATCAGAGGACTGTAAGCAATAGTTTTGCATTTCTCACAATTCCACATCCTTTGACAATAACAAAGTTCACGGTTTATGGACTTGCTATTTCTCAGAAGTTTAGTGCGGGTTGGTTGTGGTGGTTTGCTTGCATTAAACCAGGGTCTGAGCAATCATGATGAGGTGGTCTTGTCTGTCTTCTTATATCTCGTTTCTTGTCCCACAGCCATGCTGCAGGCGGTGCGAGCCTTGATGATCGTGGGCATCGTCCTAGGTGTCATCGGCCTCCTAGTGTCCATCTTTGCCCTGAAGTGTATCCGCATTGGAAGCATGGAGGACTCTGCCAAAGCCAACATGACACTGACCTCTGGGATCATGTTCATTATTTCGGGTAAACAAGGAGCCTGGGGTTCCCCCTCTCAGCTGTGCTTCTGGAAATGTCTAAGCAAACTTATTCTGGTAGAAGAAGCACAGCTTCTCCCTGCTGAGCATAGTTTGAACATAGGTCAGAGCTTTTTACGCTGAGATTCAAGACCTGCAATTAAGGCTTAGTAATACTCTACAGAATTACCGTGAGTGCTAAGGACCCTCTTAGCTGCCACCCCAGTCTCATGATAAGAGATTCCCAACCCTAAGGAAGTCATGTGAGTCAACCCCTAAAGGCATGATTTTGGTACAAGGGTGTCCAACCTTTTGGCCTCCCTGGGCCACATTGGAAGAAGAAGAATTATCTTGGGCCACACATTAACACTAACAATAGCTGATGAGAGAAAAAAATGAATTGCAAAAAATATCTTATAATGTTTTAAGAAAGTTTACGAGTTTGTGTTGGGCCACATTAAAAAACATCCTGCAGGCTGCAGGTTAGACAGGCTTGCTCTAGAAAATGATTTTAAGGAAAGAGCTCCTGACTTTGTCAAAGGACCAAACCCTAACTATAATATTTGTACTATTAACCATTGGTCCCAACATCACGAAAATCTCTTTCTGCACATATGCAAACCCTTCCACAGTTAGTAAGATAAGAGGGTCTAAGTACATAGTGGGAACTCAATAATCAATGCTTGGATTCACTGTCTATTACAGGAATGGACTATTCTACAGCCTGCTCACCTAAACTCATTTAAGCATACATTACCTCAGAAACACTGTGATCCCTTTAAAGCTGACTCTGAGTTTCCTTGTTCCTGGTCCACAGGTCTTTGTGCCATTGCTGGAGTGTCTGTGTTTGCCAACATGCTGGTTACTAACTTCTGGATGTCGACAGCAAACATGTACAGTGGCCTGGGTGGGATGGTGCAGACTGTTCAAACCAGGTAACCTCCTAATCTAGGTCTCAGGATTCCATGGTGAATATTGTTGCAAAAATCCGATTAAGCACATATATGCCTAATGTGACTGTCAGTGCCTGAAATAGCAAAAATTTATCAGCGGCAACCATGCCATATCTTAAATCAACAATGATCTGTAAATTCTAACCTTCATTTCAGTGAAATATCCTTGGTGATATGATTTGAGGCTGATCTGACATTTGCATTGAAATACAGCGACAGTTCACAGTATTTATCTAACACTCTTACACAGGCCCCATTGTGGTGGCAATGAAACAGGCACTATTAATCGAGTCATGTAAATGAGCATCAAACCACATTTCCAGTCCCTGACAGGAATCTGACTAGGGACAGGTAAAAGCTTGAATAGAAATGAGCAAGGTGCAGCACATGTGAGAAAAGTCATGTTTCATCCTGATACAGCTGCCTCTTGCTCTTTCATTAATTCATTCATTCTATAAATGTACTGAGCACGTTCCTTGGGCCAGGAACAGTTCTGGGTGCTAGGAATAAAGACAAGGTCCTTATTCTCATGACGGTTATGGTCTAGCAGAGGGAGATGAAATCCCACTATAATTTGGTGTCGGAAAGAAGGTATAACTTTTAAAAGATGGAAAAGTAATTCCAACATGTTTATTCATATAGCCACTTCAAAGGCACGGGTCTCATAGCAAGAAGCAGCAGCAAATTGCTGAAGGATGAAGGTCTTGTTCTGGGAGAGTGATATAAATATTTTACCTAAATAGGGACACTGGATATTTCTCCAACCACACCATCATGGATGCAGACAGGGTGTAAGGATGTGATAAACTCATTTGCTGTCTGGCTCATTGAAACTCCAATCCCCACCCATGTCTCTGCTTTGTTTCAAGAATGGGAAGGAAGTGATCCCCATAGCCGCTTCCATCCTCCACCATGGTCCTCTCGTGGTTTCTTGATTATAAGAGCAACTTAGAAGTAAGCTGACCAACTCGTCCCCGTTTGCCTGGGTCTTTCCCCGTGTTAGCATGGAAAGTCCCGCATCCTGGAAAGCTCCTCTGTCATATGGGCAAATCTGAACGGTTGCTCGCCCTACTTAGAAGAGCCCACCTTGTCCGGAGTTTCTAGGTGCCTAATGCCACTGCTCCAGCCCAGAGTAGCCACTTACCAGCCACCTGACTCCCAGGGCTAATGCATGCCATCCCCCTCTCAAAGCATTTCCTTAGAACTTGTTCCTGTCCCTTAGGCAAGCAACTTCCGTCCTGAGATTAAAACCAGACAATTCTGAAAGGCCTCCTGAACTTTGTCTTCCATGGATAGAAAGCAGTTTCTTTCTTCCTTCTTTCCTTCCTTCCTTCCTTCCTTCCTTCCTTCCTTCCTTCCTTCCTTCCTTCCTTCCTTCCTTTCTTTCTTTCTTTCTGTCTTCTCCTCTTCTTTATCCAGAAGTCACACAACACAGCACAGGTGCCAAGAAAGATCTTGGCAGTCAAATGATGGGGCCTTGGTTCTGGTGCCCCATTTGGTCCCAGTGTCCCCTCCTGCTCCCTAACTTCACCATTGCTGTGTTGAATGTAATATGGGCAGAGTATAAGCCCTAGACCAGAGTTACAAGCTGTCTGTCCTTGTCCTATATACCGTTTGCAAGGTGTTTTGAATTAACCAAACCATTTCTTTTTAGAACCTGAATTAATCACCACCTTTTCAAAATTAGAAGTGTCATAGGTTGGATTACTTAACAACAGATCCAGAGAAATAGATTCTTGTTTAATGATTAACATTGAGAGCTGTGGAAGTACAGTGACCTGTATTTGAATCCTGGCAATGTCATGTCCTTCCTAAGTCTCTGGAAAAGTTAACTAACCTCTCTAGGCTTTAATTTCCTCATTCGTAAAATGGTCACTTCAACTTTGTTCTTCCTGAAGTCAATACTCTTATTTGCATGGATGTTGCCCGGGTTGCTTGAAATAGTTGAGATGAATGCTTCTTGGCTTACAGTAAAAACTCAAGGGACCAAAACTTCTTCAGAAATAATAACTTGAGACTGATTCTATGTCTCTCAAACGTTGCTGGCCAAACCTTCAAGACATTCCCCATTTGGAAACAGGGAGGGGAAGGGGATTTCCTGAGATGTTTCTCTGAGATTAGAGATTTATAATTAATGTTATACCTCAGTGATCCTAGAGACCCAAGAAACCCCTGCTGTTTGATGACCAGCTTAAGTCCAGTGCTATTCTCCAGGGCACCTGATTCAGTTGGCCGTGACCCAAAGGAGAACATGTTTGGGGGACCAGGGGCAGGGATAGGGGTAAAATCCAAAGGGGGAGCAGATAGGCCATGCATGGCCAGGTGCAGTGCGGGGGAGCCTTGAGAGGTGAGTCATCCACATTCAAAGCAATCATCTCCCCACTCAGGTACACCTTTGGTTCGGCTCTGTTCGTGGGCTGGGTCGCCGGAGGCCTCACGCTAATTGGGGGTGTGATGATGTGCATCGCCTGCCGGGGCCTGGTGCCCGAGGAATCCACGTGAGTCTCCCCATCCCAATGCAATCAGACGTTTGATCCGAGTCCATTTTGATGCATAATTTGCAGCCAGAACAATCAGTCTAGCTATATGGAACATTGTTGACTAAAGGGTTACGAACCTTCTCTTTCACAAGGAGTCCAAAGAACAGGAATGTTTCTGCCTGAGCAGACTTAGGTGTGATCAGATTTGAACAGAAAAAAACCATCCATGTGGTTTCCCTCTGGCTCCAATATTCTAGAAGTCAGTGGCTCTCAGCTGGGAGCAATTTTATCTCAAGGGGATATTTAGCAACATTTAAGGGCACTTTGATTGGTACAACTTTAGTGTGGGGGACAGGTAATGCTGGCATCTAATGGGTGGCGGCCAAGGAGGTTGCTAAACATCTACAATACACCGGCAGGCCCTTGCAACAAAGAAGTGTTCGTTCCAAATGTCAGGAGCACTGCTGCTGAGAAAACCTGCTGTCACATCATAAATGGACCAGAGTTGGAAGGCCCAGATCCCAGTCTGGTTCTACTGCTAACTAGCCCTGTGACCTCTAACAAGCCATTCACCCTCTCTGGGCTTCTGTGACCTCATCCATGAGCTGAGCATATTAAAGGCAACAGCGGTATGCAGGCACCTTCCAGCTCACAAATTGTGTGCTTCTTTGGCATAACCACGTCTCCCTGGACATTGTTTCTAGTTCAGCTTCACTTTGATTAACAGAGCAAACTCACTAGTCACTAACTACCAGCTCTAATCTAATAATAATAATAAAAACAAGAAATTCTTCTCCACCACAAAGGCAGAAAACCGTTGTCCCAAAGCCTAGAATGGCCAACTGTCTCAGTTGGCCCAGCCCTAAGGGTTTCCTGGGACACTGGACTTTGAGTGCTAGAACCGAGACATTCCAGAGTAAATGAGGTGATTTGTCCTCCTACCAGCTAGTACACTTATGGTCATTTAATGTTTCTTTTTTCTTTCAGCTACAAAGCTGTGTCTTATCATGCCTCGGGCCACAATGTCGCCTACAAGCCCGGAGGTTTCAAGGCTAGTACTGGCTTTGGACCCAACACCAAAAACAAGAAGATATATGAAGAGGGTGCCCATGCCGAGGATGAGGTACAGTCTCACCCTTCCAAGTACGACTACGTGTAGCTCTCCAAGACACCACAGCATGAACAGAAGAACCCCCCAATGAGAGCTAACCCAAAATACCTGGACTCCTGACTGCTTTTGACTCACAGTTGGAAGTTAGGAAAACCTTGATTTTACCTGTGGTGAGGCCAGATGGTCTTGGCCACGTCTTTGTCTCTAAATGTTTCATCACAAAACAACTGAGTTATCAGATATGAATTAGAGGCTATAGCTCACATTTTCCAATCTTCTATTCCTTTTCTTTAATATAACCTTACCAATCTGATGATAGAATGTGGTTTAAATTCCTACCAGACACTTGGATTATTTAGACAGACTCCCCTGCCTCCTTCTAGCCAATAGCCCATTGATCATTTATTTCTCATCTCATCCCCTAGAACAATTCTGAGAGGAAAAGAAGAGAGTCAATCAAAAGACATCATTTCCTGCTATTAGATTATTGCCTCCCCTCCCTGAACTTGGCTACTAGTAAACACTGATTGAAGAAGTGAGAGGGGGAAAGTATTTATAATGTTTCCAGCTCATTATCTGAGTTTTCTTACACTGATCTTACACATTACTTGGACCAAAGTGATTTCAGTTGGAGGAAGCCACGCCTTTCCCTTTCTTTTGGCTTCTGCTAATCCCAGCAGGACTCCCTCAGGAGTCTTCTGAGCTCTCTACCGCAGGGCCAGAGAGTGGCCCTAGACTTGAGAAGAGGATTTTTTCTCTTTTTGTAATCTAAATATGTTTGGTGTACTAGATATAGTTAGAATAAATAATGTATTAGTAAACGATACTCTCTCTGTTCATTAGCCTCACACCTACACATGGATAGAAGAAAATGAAAAAAAAAAATTGCTTTGATGTTGTCTATATTGTACTGTATAAAAGTCCCACTTAAGTCCAAATTTATAAAAGGCTCACGGATCCTAATTCCCTTTGCATTCTCCATGACTGATTATGATAGAGTCAGTGTAACCCACATAAAAATCAAATAATGGAATATAGTAGGTCCTCAGAAGTGAGTTGAAACTAGTTCTTTCAAAAACTAAGAAGTGTCGAGCCTGAATTTAATGTTACATTTCCAAGTGCCGCATGTCCACACTTGCAGGGCTGTTGACCACTGTCAATTGACTGACTTAGCAATGTAGTCAGCTTTGTTACTCTGAGAGCTGCTCTCTTCAATAAACTCACCTAGAGTGCTTAGACCATTGGATGTTCAAGAACTGAAAGGGCTTTGTAGCTACATGCCTCCCCTGCATTTACGTCATTGCTGCAGAAAGCCTGACCTCTTTCCAGGCCACCAGAACTCCATCGCCATATCAGAGCCACAGTCGTCCCCCTGGGGAACTGAGTGAAGGACAGTGTCTCTAAACTACCCATTCAGGGAGCAGCATTGGCAAGGGGGGATCTGACCATGGGGTTATTATTTGAGGAAGAGTCCTCACACCAATTGTGCATATGAACGTGACCTCCAAGCAGATGGGTGATTCTTGTAGGAGTCTTCAGGCTGGACAGACTATTTCTGGGAAAAGACCAGATCATGGCCCATTACAGAAAGGAAGTGTATTCACAAAAAACCAAAGCAGATCCTTCTCACTAAGACAGCAGTGGTTTTAAGCCAAATCAAATAAAGTACTCAGGGAAGTCATTGTCTGAAATGGGATAAAGGATGAACAGATAATTTAAAAAAAACAAACAAACGAACCTGGGTGGAGGGAAGCAATTGAGCAATCTACGGCACAGAGATTATTATGGGTTCTCAGGATTGGAATGGAAGGCCAAGGGGCACAATGAGCTCTCCTAATGCCAGAAAGTCCCTGATTGGGTCTGAGGTACTGAGATGTGGCCCAGTTGAGTTTTTAATTAGTATATTTTCTGCCCAACACTTAATTGTTTGGAAGTTTCCATGTAGCTAGATTGTGCTTTGTAACTTTTTGTTGCTCTCTTTTATTGTATAGGCATTGAATATTGACTTGCATATTTTGTTACCTAAATATTAAAAATGCTGTTATCTCACATTTGAACAGCTTCTGCTCCTTTTTCCAAAGCTTCAGGAAGTGGAGGTGGGAGCCTCAGCACCTCAGCCTCTCAAAGCTGAGTGCATTGCCCTGGAGTGATTCTGCTGGCAGAGCTGTGTCTGATCAGCAGCAGAATGGCTACCCGAGGCCTACTAGGTCTGCTCCCGCCCGTTTGGCCGTTTCTGCAAGTTAGGAAGTAGATGAATAGGGATTCCCAGAGCAGCCAGGCATGCAGCACAGGATCCAGGGACCACCTTTAGCCTGTTTGGCTCCCGAGTACATCATCCTGAAGTGTCTGATGTCATTTGCCTGTCCATGAGCTAGTGAAACAAGAGTTAGCGCCCGTCCCTTTGAGGACATCAAGGTCTGGGATCACCAGCGCCAGTAGCTGCACTCATGGCACTGCACCAGGCTGTGGAAAAACCGTGAGCTATAGTCAGAACAGCCCAGTCTCAAATGCAGGCCACACCGCTTTCCAGCTGTGTCAACTTGAGCCTTTAAAGCACTTAATCTTTCGGAGTCTCAGTTTCCTTTTCTATAGAACAGGAATAATAAGGATAATGGAGTAACACAAGTAAAGGACCTATTTAAGTTCCAACTTGCACAACTTTAAGACAAACAGGACATTGGCTTACGGTATGTAACTAGGATATTTAACGCCAAGGTTGACTTCAGGAATAGCTGAATTGAAAGATATGATCAATACTCTACCTTTTTCTGCCGGCATTTCAGTTCTGCTTTTCTCTCTGAGGGTTTGCTTCCCAAGTGGGTTGTTCCCACAGGATAGCAATGACAGCTGCTAATATTCCTAGCATGTGCCATCTTCCAGCGAGGAAAGCTTGCCAAAAAGAGCTATCTCTTTCCTGTTATCTGTGGGAGAAAAACATCCTGATAAAACTCACTGGACTATTTGAGTCATGTACCATCCCTAAACCTCTTCTGGTAGCTAGAGAAATGGTATTTGGCTTGGCAAAGCCTGGGTTCCACAGTCAAAACCCAGAGATTTGTCATATGCATCAAGAACTGTATTGTAAGGAACCAAGCCCTTAGAATCAAGCAAACTCATTGCTGTCCCTAATTTTTCACAATTTTGGTTAAACCTGAACTTCAAAAAAAGCTTCAGAGGCACAATGTCCTAACTTCTAAACGGTGTCCCAAAATTCACGCAAAATTTGAATTTTGCGTCATTTGTGCGGTAAAGTGTTGTCAATGAAAAGAAAAGACAGCGTGACAGCTGACAGTTCAGGGTTATTAAAAATAGAGCACTACACTAAAGAAAAATGCATTTTCATTGTTAAGCAATGAAACTTTATAATTTTTAATTATAAACCTGTTTTCTATCAGAATTACTTCTTGCGTGAATTTTGGGACACCCTTTATAACTGGTTACTAAACATCATAGTATTTTATAGTTCAGAGAGGAAGGAACTGAGAGACTACTCTGGTTCGCACAGAAAACTGACAATTAAAACCTAAAAATGGCAACAAAAACAAATAATAACTTGACATTCAATATTAAACAAGAGGGATTACAAAACTGGTCAGTAAAAAAAAACCAAAAAACCTGTCTTCAGTTTTATTATTTTGAGCTATTCAAATTTAGATTTCCTAAGATTGGAGCATTTTGAAGACATCTGTGCAAAGACCGAAATGGAGGAATCGAGTCATAATGTACGTGCTCCAAATATGACTCACCATCATAATCCACAAAAACTCCTGGGAAATACCAAGGAGCTGGCTGCTGAGTGTTGTGATGTCATCCACCTTGAGGTCCAAAAGAAAAGGTTTTAAAGATTTATATTTATTGTTTTTGACAGAGAGAGAAAGAGAGAGAGAGAGAGAGAGAGAGAGAGGGAGAGAGAGAGATACAGGGGCAGAGAGAAGGGGAAGGACCCAGAACAGTCTCCATAGTTGCACATCATTGGTTTTTCCACATAGTTTCATTCCACAGGTGGGTGGGGCTGCACAGGGCAGGAACTAGGTGGGATCTCACCCCAGTGAAAACTGAACTGGGGGCACTCCCCAGTTCTGCATATGGGTCCACACAGGCCAGGGCCGGGATTTGATCTTCGGTCCCTGGGGCTGCAAAGTGAGCACTTAACCCACTAAGTCATCCCAGCTTCCCCAGAAAAGGTTTTAAACAATGCCTCTGTGAGATGCCCAATACTTTCACCATTGTCTTGGGTAATATTCAGCCCTGTCCTGCCTTCTTCACAGGACATTACACAAGGTCAACCACTGTGATGCCCATATTTTTGCCAATGGGCAAGGTATGTCAGAGTTGATGCATTCCACTGGAGGGAGCACTGCACTTGGAATCAGAAACCTGAACTTTCTTCCCGACTCCCCGCCAACCGGTGCTACAACCTTGAAGGATCCATTACAATAACTCACCGACATGTTCTCATTATTTCCTTTCTTGATTGAGCCCTGATGATCATCAGTACTGCATTTAGTGCTTTATACTTTATCTCTAATCTTCCAAATCTCTAATCCTCCAACAATCCTGATCTCATCCCACTAACCTCCAACCTGTGACCTGAGTGGCCAGAAACACCCAGACACTTGTCAGGGACCACACACAAACACACACACACTCACAGATACTCACCCAAACTCAAACGCCCAATTATTTCTCTGGGTCCTCAGCAGGGACAGTAATTTCTTTGATTTTTCAATTCTTACACATTTGTACATGCCTCAGAACTGCTTTTGAACTAGTCTATTCCTCCAGCTGAAGTTGTGGTGATTTTTCAGACCTTCCAATCCACAATTAGAAAGAAAGGGGATTATTCTCTTCATAATAGCCCAAAATTTCACTAAAATTCTTCAAATATATTTAAACACCATTCTGAATTAGAAGAATTTAACTTAAATACCAAAAAAATAACTAACAGTGATGGGTTTTAGTATGCATACCACCGGATCAGTACTTAAAGCAGCTACTACCGAATGACCAACTAAGATGAAATCTCTTAGCTACCCCTGCTATAGCAGGTCACTCACAGAAATTATAAGTTTCTTTCTCAGAGAACCTTCCTGGGAAGAGGTGGGTCCTGCTTGTTAACAAGGAACATACAAGTCCCTGCCATAGAAAACATCACATTTTTCCTATCTTTTAACTAGAATTTAAGAAGAATTTACAGATAATGTTATATCTAATATTAAAGAAGGATAAAAATATTAGTCCCTAAGAAAGTAATCAGAAAGATTTTTGCCCAAAGATATATGAGAGCTCTCCTAAAAGTATCCAGCCATGTAATATGAAAAATAGAGGCATTTATGGCTGGATTTTTTCCAGACAGTCCTCATATATCAATAGTTTAAAATAATGAAATTGGATCAACATAAAATACAGCTCGAAGATTACAGCCATTTAATTATTAAGATCTTTTAAAAATATTAATTCTTCGACATAGCACTGTGAAAATGCCCTGAAAAGAAATACATTCCAAAATACTTTTAAAGTGGTTGCTTCTGATTGCAGATATAATGATACCTTTTGTTTATTCACCCTTATCAGTACTTTCCAAATTTGATTCAATGACAATATCTTAATTTTATATCCAGAGGAAAAAATTAAACTAAAATCTGATGAAGAATCAAATACTATAAAATAACATCCAGACATGGCACACTATGAATATACTTAACATTCCTTAACTGTATAATTAAAAATAGCTAATATGGTAACTTTTATGTTATGTGTTTTTTACAAGTAAAAAATAATAACATCCAGACAGAAAGTCCCCAAGGCAGGTGTAGCCCGTTACCTGGAGACCCGATCATCCCAGCGGCTTGGAAGGAGGAAGCTAATAAGTCCTAGTTGAGCAGAGCTCTCTGTTTATTCTGAGCCAGTAAAATAAAATAGTCATGAGCCTATAAAGTGACCTCATACCGTGTCATTTCAGTGTTTCTCCCCCTTTGGAGACCCTCTGGCATTCGTTTTTCCATTTCATCTCCTCTCTTCACCTCTGAAGATGGGAGAGCAGAGGCCCACACCCTCATTGTGGACAAGGACCAGAGGAGAGTCAGGACATACTCAGGGTCCTGCTCAGACCTCACAGGGGAGCCAAGACGAGGGTGGGAGCCCACACTCAGGGTTAACCTCCCACTTCCTCCCCAAGGCCCCACAGATCTCATCTCCTCACTCCCAGCCCACTGGCCTCCCCAGTTCCCAGCTCCTTTTTCTGGACCAACCCCAAAAGAGGAAGGGCAGGCGTGTTGTGGTGAGTCGCCTAATGTTGGCAGGTGGCTTGGGCCTCCACTCCCGTCCCTGGGTAGGGAAAGATCCAGAACAGACCCTCAGCTCCCAAACATTCCATGTTTGGAATACATGAGAGCTGCATCTGGTAAAGAAGAGGCTTCAGAGGAGGTGTGTTTTGTATCCAAAGAGGAGGACTTCAGGGGCCTCAATGAGTGAGTTGCTCAGCGTTTCTAAAAGATAATCTCAGTTTCACTTAGTGTGTGACCCTAAAAATCTACCCAGAGATGTTAGGAATCAGGTAAAATTCAGTAGCTTTTTTTTTAATTGGGCAAAGCAAAAATTTAGAAATCTAAGCTTAACATAAAAATAGAGAAAACAAAGTAAACTCCCCATTCCTGAACAAACCTTAGAAATTAAGAGAAAAACATTGATGACAGAAATAAATGATAGTGGAAATATCACTTTGAGACTTAAAGAGATCAGATAATTATTAACATTAATAGTATTATCATTATCATTTATTGAGATCTAGTAGATCGCAGACATAGCCTCACTAGTACAATAGCTCCAATCCTCAAAATAACCCATGAAACACGTATTACTATCCCCATTTCACAGATGAAGAAACCAAAGCTCAAGAAGTGTCTTGCCCAAGTAAGGCGATCTTGCACAAGTGAACTGTCTTGGTTTTTCCAAGACTGCCCTGGATTTAGCACTGTAAATCCTGCATTCCTGGAAACTCTTCAGCCCCCGGCAACCTAAGACATCTGGTCACCCTCTGAGAAGACTACATAGCTAAGAAAAAGGCATGAATTCCAACCAGGGTCTTTCTGGTTCCACACCTCACTCTCTACCATACCAGAGTGAATCCCATTAAACAGACAAAATACATACATGTACACATATATACATGCATACGTATTATACATACATATATACATTCATACACACATACATACAAAGGAAGAAAGAAAGGGAGGGAGGGTGGAAAGGAGCGAAGTGAAGGAGGGAGGGGAAGAAGGAAGGAGGGAGTAAATCTACTTTTAAAAAAGAAAAAATATTTGCCTGTGAAGCCAAGAAGCATAAACTTAAAACAACACAGTGCTGTAAAATTTCAATCTTAATTCTCAAGTCTAAAAAATCAAACAGGGACACATCTAGTATAAATGGTGGACAGAGAAGGCGGGGTGGGGAAGGGCATCAGGCTAGTTCGTCCATCTGAGCTGACACATGCAGCCTCCGCAAAGCTCTCAGGGTGCTATACCACGTGTGTGCCCTTTTAAAGGCTTCCAGGCTGAAGAGGACGGTGGTGTGATGCCACCAGCAAGGGCAAGGACCAGTCCAGGGCCCCCCGCGGGCACTGTCTGCAGGTGAAATCCCTGTCCCCTCCAGTGGTGGCAGCCAAAAGCCACCTAAAAGTCCACTGAGACTGGGTTTGGTGCCGATCTTTAGTTGGAGCTCCCCAACACTGTCTGGGATCTGCGTCAGTTTCCAGCCCCTTTGAGTTTTCCCATTCTTTTCTCGTCTCAAGTGGAGCTGGATGTGACCTGCTCGCTCTGGTCTCTGGCTGTCGAGTAGTCCAACTTTTCCATGTTATCAAAGCTGCAGCCCTTAGCTCTTATTGACAATAAAAATCTTATTTATTTTGTTCAACAAGCCAACTTGAATTTCCCCAAAGAATTTTTTGAAAGGTACAACATCAAACATATTAAGCATGTGGAACTTGGCCGCCCATACTTAATACCCCAAGGAGGACAGTTGCCATAGCAGTGGCTCTCTAAGGAGGATGGAGTCAGGCTGAAAGGTGAAAAAATGCCACAATGGAACACAGGCCACCCAGCTAGTCAGCTCCTTATGATGCTAGGAGTGTTTGCCCAAGTCTTGGAAGTTATGTCGTAATTAAGAGAGAGTGAGAGAAACAAAAATGTCCCACAGCAAATAAACATGTTGAGGGGAGCGGGTAGGGGTCAGAATGTGGGTAGAGATGTTTTGAAAGTCAAGAGTCAATGTCTGTGACTGTTTCTTCTCCTGAAGGCTGGCAGAAGCTTTTGTGCACACAGACCAGCCCATCTGTCAGCCTGTGGAGCAGAGAGAACTCCAGACTTCATCAAAAAGTTGGTATCAGGGGAAGCCGGGATGGCTCAGTGGGTTAAGTGTTCGCTTTGCAGCCCTGGGGAATGAGGATCAAATCCTGACCCTGGCCCGTATAGACCCAAAGGAATGACCTTCATGACCTCTTTGGCAGCATACTCCAAGGTACTCTACCGGATTCATTCTCTGTGGCTCAACAGTCCCACTCCTGGAAAACTGCCCAAAGAAAATGACTCTTAAAAAAGCTGTGGTCTGCAGGAACCGTCAGCAGAAGGATGGCATGTGGAAAATGTGAAAAGGCACTTGGTACAGTTACCACTCCAGATACATGTCTTTCATGTGCAAGGAATTCCACGGAAAGTGGTGGACAAATGCTGACCAAATATAAAGCTTTGACTTCTAAAAAAGCAAAATTTGATCCACATGGAAAGAAAAAGCTCTCCACTTACAGAATTTGTAAATATTCTGTGTGCCAACCAGGCTCTCATTACTGCCAGGACTGTGCCTACCAAGTGTGGAAAAATGATTGAGATACCGACAACTACCAATAAGTGTCTGTCCAGACATATTGATGAAGTTTCTGGTTTTCTGTATGATTTTACTTTCTGCTTTGACTTTTCAAGGCATCACATAAATGTTCAAGTTGCAAAATAACATGTTTTAAGACAAATAAGTTCAAACCAGGGAAGTTGATCAGTATTCATTCTTTTGTCCTCAAGAAGTTTTGAATAGCACAATGTCACTAGTTTCCTGTCTGAAGTTATTTTCTTTAAAGCATGTTCTAGAAATGGAATAGTGCAAATTTAATGGAAAAACAATTGTTTTCTTCTCTGACTAATTTAATTTAGCATAATACATTCTAGGTCCATCCATGTTGTCACAAATTGTGAGATTTCATCTTTTTATTGCTGAATAATATCCCATTGTATATATGTACCACGTTTTTATCCATTTATCTATTGATGGGCACTTAGGTTGTTTTCATCTCTTGGTTACGTATTATAAATAATGTTGCAATGAGCATAGAGGTGCATATACCTTTTGAAATTAGTGTTTTGGATTTCTTCTGATGAATACCCAGAAGTGAAATTGCTGGGTCATAAGATAGTTCTATTTTAAGTTATTGAAGACCGCCCAAACTGTTGTCCATAGTGGCTGCAGCAATTTGCAAGCCCACCAACAGTGAGCTGGGGTTCCCTTTTCTCCGCATCATCACCATCACTTGTTGTTTACTTATTTATTGATGATGGCCATTCTGACAGGTGTATTGTGATATTTAAAGGAATTAAGAGGTACGAGTTGTTACTTACAAAAATAGTCATGGGAATGTAAAGTAAGTATATGGAATATAGTCAATAATATTGCAATAACTACGTGTGACATCAGATGGGTACTAGACTTTCTGAGGATCACCTCATAAGTGATACAAATGTCTAACCACTATGCGGTACACTCAAAAACAATGTAATATTGAATGTCAACCATAACTGAAAAAGTTTTTAATAGCGATAATATTATAATATTATCAGGTGGTATCAGGTGACTACTAGACTTAGTGGGGTGATCACTTTGTAAGTTATATAAATGTCTAATCACTATGCTGAAAACCTGGAACTAATATAATATTGTGTGTCAACTGTAATTGAAAACTTAATTACTGACAGGTAAAAAATTACTGCCAAGTAAAAAATTTTCCAGGTCTATGTGCACTTTTTTTACATTATTTATATAGTTCTTATTATCTTGTCATCTGTATTTTATTATAGATATTGCATGTGAGAAAGAGATTATTGATATTTTGCTTTGAACTTGGCATCCAGACAAAAATTCTTCCCTCAATCCCTTGTTGGCTACATAGTTCTTAGAATCAGCAGTCCCTTGAGTAATTACTATTTATAGTAATTACTATATTAGGAGTTTTATAGAGTATTTAAACATCTGAGACCATTATTGTTGAATGGTTCCTAATAGTTAGCCCAGATCCAAATGTAACACAAGTTGTATTTACAATTTTTTTATGTATTCTTGAAGTCAAAATGCTAATACCTCTCCTATGAGAACAAGAACACAAGAAACACCCACCTAGGTCCAAATGAATACAGTGAATTTCAGAAGAACACATATTACACACTACCTTTAATTCAAACTGTCATGAAAGACAGGAGAACAGTGTTCATCCCTGATGATATGTAATGTAAATGAATCACCACTCCTTGGGAAAACTCTTGGGGAAGAAAAAAACATGTGATACTTAAAAATGAACTAAGTAAAACACTGGCAATTTAAAATATAATCATTAATATAAGAATCACAGTAAAGTTAAATAGCGGACTAGACACAACAGTAGTGACTTAGAAAAGCAAGTAAAGAAAATGACCCAACACAAAAAGAGAAAGGGATCTAATGCCTGAAAAAATATTTTAGCTACATGACACACAGGACGAGGAGCTTTAATGTGCACTTAGTTTGATTTTAAGAAAGAACAGTCAGAATGAGGGGGAGAAAATACCTCTAGCATTGCAAAAAGACATATGCTCTAGTTGAAAACACACTGTGTTTTGCGCAGAATTAAGCTCATATACTTAGTTACATTGTCATGAAAATGCAAAATATCAGCAATGGAAAGAGCATCTTAAAACAAGCAAAGAAAAAAATTATTTATTACCTATCCCTGGTAATGAGACTGACATCAGCACCAACAAATGGCAGAAGAATTTGTAATCATATCTTCCAATTTTAGAGGGAAAACAACTGTTGAACACCCAGCTATACCCAGCTAACCTATCATTACAAATTAAGGGCAAGATGAAGAGTAATAACAGCAACTATGATCAAGGCTTTCAAGGGACCAACATAAAAGATATTGTTAGTTCCATCTGTCATTGTGCTCAGGACACTGTGTGAGCCAACAAGAATTCTCTCAGTGGAACAGTCAGGTCCGAGCAACTAAAGACCTTGTTAATCCTATTAAGTAGGAAATCCCAGGCAAATAACACTGAAGATTTTATTTAGATAGTCAAGAACAAATGGGCCTTGAAGAACAAGCATCATCTTAGCTTTAATGCTTTTCACCCATCTGGAATTCTTTCATTAGTTTGAGAACTATAAAGCTATGCGTACTTGATATGCAGAAGGCCCAGCTTACACATCCTCTGTGCTTACCCTGCAGTGAGAACATGTATGACCATCCTAGTCCAGTCTTTTCTTTATGCAAGGAGCAGAAAACTCAATCCATGATGCTGGCTCTCTCTACCAGAATCTGCTTACTCATCAACTAAAAATGGTTTTTCTACCCTGACACAACTCTTTATGAATGTTTAGTTAAGCATCTACTATCACCTAAGCAGAATCTATGTTTCTCAGTTTAAATTATTCTCAAGAGAGAAAATCTGATTGACTAGTTAATGAATAATTGTCACCCCTCTATTAAGTGTTCACCTCTAATCCTATCAGTTTCGTCCCTGTGTAGCAGAAACTGTTGGTTTGCTTATTCTACATCCATTCTACTACCATCACTTTTTCTTGCTAAAGAAATGTATTCACCCCTCCCTATGACCTTATCCCCAGCTCAAGGGACCTCTTCTGTTGGAATAAATCAGTTTTACTGACTCAATCTCCTTTCCAATGATTGGTTAGGGGATAGAACATATGACCCAGTGATTAGTGATTTACAAAGGAAAGCCTGTTGGAGTGTTCTGAGAAAGAATTCTTCACTCTTAATAAAAATATACCACAACGAAGGAAGCCATGGTGGCTCAGTGGGTTAAGCACTCACTTTGCAGCCCCGGGGATGGAGGATTGAATCCTGGCCCATGCGGACCCATATGATGAACTGGGGTGTGCTTTCCATGTGGGAGGCTCCCAGCCCAGTTCTCACCCCCCCCCCCATTCAGCCCCTGTCTCAAGGGGGCGTGCCTCCCATGAAGGAGGCCCCCAGCCCAGTTCCCACACTGCACGGCCCCCATCCACCAGTGTGAGCAGAAACCATGTCAAAGATTGATGACGTACAACTATGGAGATTGCTCTGGGCCCTTCCCCTTCTCTCTATCTCTCTGTCTAAGTCTGTCCCTATCAAAAACAATAAAATAAATCTTTTTTTTTAAAGAATACAGCAAAACAGACAGCCCCAGCCCCCCAATACACACACACACCTTCTTCCTCCATCTAAGCAGATGTGATGATTAAAAATATTGACGGCTGTGTTGCTACCAGCCTGTAGATGAAGCCAACATGTGGAGGAGGGTAGAATGAGAGAAACAGGGAAGTGGAGGCAGAGTTCTAAGTTAAGCTCCTTACCTGCAGACAACCCATCTCTGAACTTTTTGTCATGTGTGATAATTAACTTCTTTATTGCTTAGTGTGATTTCAGTTGGGATTTAGTATTACTTAATGCCAATCCATCTGAATCAAAACATAGTTACGCAGGCTGAACTTCCATCAGAGACCATGGGTGAGTACTACTCATCTGCAGAACTGTCCACTGTGCCACATGGGTTTGCTGAACTTGGGGAGCATGAGGACTAAAGACGATCCATTCCAAGAGAAGAAAAGTGATAAAGAACAAGTTTACTTCAAGAATGTGTGGGGGATTGGAATGGCTCAGCAAGTTGAGCATACACTTTGCAGCCTCTGGGTCCAAGGATCGAATCATCAGCCTGTGCGGCCACACACCCCCTCTTGTGGAGTGAAACTATATCAAAACCAAATGACGTACAACCGTGGAGACTGCTCTGGGCCCTCCCCCTTCTCTGTCTCTTTCTGTCTGTCTCTCTCTCTGTCTCTGTCAAAAAAAAACCAAAAAAAAAAAAAAAAAACAGTAAAAAATACACCTTTTAAAAAAAGAATGAGTAGAGATGATTCTGGATGCAGTGCGACAGTTGTCATTTTGATTATTCCCTAATCTAGTGTGCATACATGTGTATCTCAGGTCTAAGGCAAATGCATTGCAAAAAAAAAAAAAAGTGAAAAAGAATAACAACTACTTCACTAAAATCTTTATGGTATATTGAGAGGTACTAGTAGCTTTGGTGCCATGGCTGATGCCAGGAGACTAGTCTGAAGCTTTCTGTGAGGGAGGAGTCTTTGAATCTTGGGTACTAAATGGGCACAAAGGTCCCTATTTGAAACCTAAGCCAGCAAGTGACTGATTCCAACCGACTGTTAGAAGGACTCAGACATGCAGGAAAGCCACGATCAACGAGCACCGTCTGTCAGGAAGTGGCTGCGGATGGCAGTACACATGCCACACACTTGCCCTCCCGAATCCCTTCTGAGCTGGGCCTCAGCCAACCCGCTCCCTGCATCACAGCGAGGATGCGCTCCCTTCAACACTCCATGCGAGACATTAAAAAATCTTATATTTTATTTTTTATTTACTCTTAAGCAAGGATACACTTACAAAAGTGCACTGTCTCCAACCAATCCCGTCATTGTTAAACAATCCACCAAACCCAAGAGCCATTCTTGTCACATTTATTGTCCCTGATGCTTCAGAGTACTTGACAGTCCTAAACTATTGCTATTTCTCGAAGAACAACAGCACTCCACCTAGTGAATTTCACTTCAGAATTTTAGTACTTTTGTTGTTTTTAGCATTATTCTTGTCTTCGTCCTAAAGATTTTAACCATGAGTAGCTTTGACATGCTTCAAAACTTCTTTTGTTCTTTCAGGGAGCTTTTGGAGAGGGTCCAACTTCACAATGTCCCTATGAAACAAGGCCATGAAGAATCCTTTGAATTTACTTCCACAAATATTTCTTGAGTACCTACTTTGTACCAGGTGCCATGACAGGTACAGAGATAAAGAAGAAAGAGAAAGAAAGCGTCGTTTGTTGAGATTCTGCTGTGTTGTGCAATGTGCCGATACCATGCAGCCGACTTTGAAGTGTTTAAGTTCATTCCATTCCCATAACAACTTCCCAAAGCATCCTTATCACAATTATAGCTGAGGAAACTGAGGCTCAGGGAGGTTACACAACCTGCCCAGTCACTCATCTAGTGATTAGCAGAGCTGGGATTTGAATCATATCGGTCTGACTCAAACCCATGATATTGCAATGGGACTAAATGAGAAGTATAACTCATAGAATAAATTGAGCCAGTTACTAACTTCTTTTAGCCTCAGCAGCCCAGCCAAAATGCAAGGTTGTTGTGAGAATGAAAGAAAATATGTGTAAAGCTCCTAGCGCATGGTAAGTAGTTTATAAAGATAGCTATTGTTATTCACAACTTTGTAAATTACCATTTCTCAAAGAGGCAAAAGCCATTTTGTTACACACTGAGTTCACAGCACTTGAAATGGGTACAAATTATAAAATCTAGGATCTAAGTTAAGATGTTGCTGTAGGGCTTTGAAAAGTGTATGGTTGTCTGAAGAATCCCCAAAAACTTTACAAGAAAAGAAAATCCCAAATCAGAGGCAAGTTCAAGGACTTCAATTCCTCCTCCCAAGCTGTCATTCAGTAGAGCTACTAGCCAGGAATGACAAGAGGGCTCACCATTGTTGAGCCTGTTCATGAATTTGCATGAAAAGTGATAAAAAACAAAACCACCTGTCTGGCCCCCTGGAATAACCACGGCCTCTATAGTGAGAGAAGGCCATTATCTACACTGCCTGGAATCCCACTGCAAATCTTTACAGAAAAGCACAAACTTGCGTTGAATCAGGTGTTGGTTGGCTCCCAGGGAATGCTAACTTTGTTTGTTAATGGCACGACAAATGTGTCCCTGAATGAGGGAATTGACAGAACACCTGTCTCTGCTTTGAAACCTGATTAAAAGCAAGTCCATCCCCTTTTATTCTCTCAGGAGTCTTCACAGTTTCTAAGCTGTTTAGTTCTTTGTGATTCAGTAATTTCTACGTCAGGAAGACTCTATCCTTGTTTCTTCTAGAATCTTCTAGTGATAATTCATCCACAGTGCAGCATAAATGCTCAAGAAATGGGCTGCCTCCCCAGTAGGGAGAAGGATCATTGCCTATGTGGAAGGACTTGAGTCGGAGCTGAAAACACACCCCATGACATCCGAAGCTCCCCCTGAAATTAAAAAAACACTTTCCCGGATCTCCTGTCCCTGATACTGCAAATTCTTAGCCTTTCCAAACTTTTTCATGAAAAAAGAAAGAAAGAAAACCCTTGAGGGAAATAGTGGGGACGGTTGCGTAATATTGTGAATATACTCAAAACAACTGATGTATATACTCATATACACTTTAAAGTGAAGAACTTTGTGTTATACAATCTAAATCTTGGTAATAAAAAATTTTTTTTAGAAAGAGAAACTCAGCCTTGGGGAAACTTGTCCTTGGGAGAGCCAGACTCAGGTGGACAGTTCTACATAAGGACTCTTGTGTATTGCATTCTGCTGCATAATACATCTGCATTTGAAAATTTACTTTTTTTTTTCTTTTTTTTTTGAGAGAAGGAGAGAGAGAGAGAGAGAGAAAGAGAGAGACAGAGAGAGAGAAAGAGAAGGGGGAAGATCCAGAGCAGCCTCCATAGTTGTACATCATTAGTTGTGCATAGTGTCATTTCACACAGGTAGATGTGGGGCCCAACAGGGCGGAAACTGAACTGGGGGCCTCCTGCATGGGAAGCAAAAACCTTCGCCACCACCTGGCAGTTACCAGCTGTGACGCAGTTTAGCATATGGGTTTGCACAGGCCGGGGCCAGAGCAGGATTCAACCCCAGACCTTGTGGTTACAAGGCAAGCACTCAACCTGTTGAGCCATCCTGGCATCCCCTGTAAATTTTTAAGAGTTAAAGTTATTTACCAGTTAAAACGTTTAACTTTTATCCCCTCATATTCAAATAAAAGTAAGCCCCCAGGAATGCGTGCCATCGTTTCCTGGGGTTTGGAGAACCTGTGGTAGCTCCTCTCTCTTGTGAGCTTGAGAAACACAAGAGAGCCAGGCTAATTCGGGTGTGGGTCCCAGGTGTGATCCCATGTGAATCCCAGTGTGAATCCCAGTGTGAGTCCCAGGTGTGATCCTAGGCTGTGGGTCCCAGGTATGATCCTAGGACGTGGATTCTTGCTAGGGGACCATGATCTGGTCTGATCACTAAGAGTATCCACTCCGTCCTCTTTAAATCAGGACTTCAGCACCTAGTGTAACATGAAATACACCCAAACAATAAATATGCTTTATGTCACAAGAACAATTGGCAACAAAACAAAACAATCACAACTCCAACAGCCTCAAAATACCACATGTTTAGACATGCACACTCACTAGAAGATAGCTCCAGAGTTGAAAGAGCTTATCCAAGGCAAGAGACCTCCCTGAGGGAAGCAAAGAACATTTAATGGAAGATTTTCAGGTGGAACAAGAAAGAAAAGCTCTGCCAAGTAATGGAGAACCATGAGGGCCAAAGTTAGGATGGACTTATGCAGATGGAAGAAATGTCCTGTCTTCATTACAAGTTCACACTGTGTGGTCAAGAACAAAATGAATGTTTGTCTTTAAAACAGTACTTGGGGAAGCCGAGATGGCTCAGTGGGTTAAGTGCTCACTTTGCAGCCCTGGGGACCAAGGATTGAATCCTGGCCCCGGCCCAGGCAGACCCATATGCCAGGGGCCAAACCGGGGGTTAAGAACTGAACTGGAGGCCTCCTGCATGAGAAGCACTCCCTAGTTCAGCATATGGTCCACACAGGTCAGGGCCAGGATTTGGTCCTCAGTCCCCAGGACTGCAAAGCAAGTGCTTAACCCACTGAGCCATCCCTGCTTCCCTATAAATGTTTTTTAAAAGATGTGAGTCCTCCAATTTAAAAGCACACATATCCCAGTAAGTATAGACAGAAACAAATCAATCCATACTTAGAAACACTGTGGTGAAATTGTAGAATTGCAGAGATACATAGAACATCTTAAACTTAAGTTGAGAAAGGAGACTGACTACAAAGCAACAACATTTGGGGTGATAATAGACTTTTTCTGAACCCAATGAAATTATATCTTTAACATAATGATAAAAAGCAATTGCCATCCTAGTATTCTATACCTAAATATTCTATTCTTTAAGAGTGAGAGTGAAATCTTTTTATTTTCTATTTCTACTTACTCTAATGACATACAATCCAAGTAAAAGCATAGAATATTCCTAAGGTCATACAATTTTAATACAGGTCTTCTAGTGCCTTACTCCCTAATCAAATTGTCACCCCCAAACCTCTTCTAAATTATATGGAACTTGGCAACCATCTAAATGACTAAAGACTGTATTGAGAATGCCTGAATTCTACACACTACAATGACAAAATGTGAGATGATGGAGTATTAAACTTAAGTATATTTACCACCTAGCTTGCAGCAGCTAATGAATAAAAATTATGTAATCAGTTACATATAGCCATACTCTAAATATTTACCTTCCAAGCTCCCAAACCCTGGACTAATAGGATATCCCATTTTTTGTTGAGGTATCCTCCCTCAGGCTTTTCAGATCTCTCAGAATTTACATGTGAAACCCAAATGCACCTAGATCTACCCATCTGTGGGCCCTTTGTAAGTTTTGTGGAAAACAATTTTTCCACAGACAGGGAGCAGGGTGGGTGCTAGGATAATTCAAGCACATTATATTTACAGGGCACTTTTTTTCTATTATTATAATATTGTAATGTGTAATGAAATAATTATACAATCATCACCTCAACTCCACCTCAGATCATCAGGCATTAGATTCTCATAAGGAGTGTGCTACCTAAATCCCCTCACATGCTCAGTTCACAATGGGGTTCATGCTCCTATGAGAATCTAATGCCACCTCTGATCTGACAGGAGGCAGAGCTCAAGGCAGTAATGCAAGTGATGGGGAGCAGCTATAAATACAGATGAAGCTTCATTAGCTTGCCTGCTGTTCACCTCCTGCTGTGAGGCCCAGTTCCTAACAGGCCACAGAGCAGTAGGTAGCTGTCCATGGCCCCGGGGTTGGGGACCCCTGATCTACACCACTGCAGATCTGCCTCTGACCTCAGTTGCTCCTTTCCTCCCCAGAATGGGGCTGCCTTTCCTTCTGAGACCCAGTTCTCTCCTAGAGTTGGGAGGACCCCTGATACAGCTGCGAACCTCATTATTTCTAAAGGGCTTTTTGAAAAGCCATTTTGTTTCTGCTATACATTAACCACAAAAGAACTAATTCTAAAGCAAAAAAATTTTTTAAAAGACAATTATGTGAAAAACTGCTCAGAACCATGAAATAGATACTGATTATAAATACAGGCTTTAGGCATTATGAAATAAGGCAGCGCTAAATTTTCAAAGAATAAAGAGAAAGCAAGAGGATTTTTTAAATATCAAAAGAACTGTCAGGTTATAATTAGTAAATTGACTAAGCTTTTTAAAGGTGAACGTGACTTTCTGAAGCCTAAGGCATTTCTGGGATTCTAGAGTACGGTAAGTCAGGGGATGGTCTCTGCCAGCCTCCTCCTTTCACAGGTAAGAAAACTAAAAGTTTATGTGGCTTCCTCAAGATCTAGATTTTTATGGCGTTCAGGATTTGACGCGGAGCTTCTGGCTCCCTCCTTCAGCTCCTTCTCACTCACTCTACCTTAGAAGCTGCTTTTACAAATGGGCAACAGTCCCGAGAATTACGTGGATAAATACATAGTTGTGGTGGTTATGGAGCGGTGCTGGTGGGGGTGCTGCTGGGGGTGCTGGTGGTGGTGGTGAAGCTAGAAGTGCTGATGATGGTGTAGGAGGTGGTGTTGATGGTGGTAATGGAGGTGGTGGTGATGGTGGTAATGGAGGTGGTGGTGATGGTGAAGGGAGAGGTGATGATGGTGTTTATGGAGGTGATGATGGTGTTTATGGAGGTGATGATGGTGGTGTAAGAGGTGGTGGTGATGGTGGTATGTATATGTGCTGGAAAGCTGAGGAATAGGGGACAGTTCAAGAGCAACTCAAGGGCACCTCAGAGAAAGCTGAGATTCAGTTATGACTGGGTATATCTAAGAAATTGATGGAATGAGGAACAGGATGCAGCAGGTATACACAAACCAATTATCATGTATTTGTAAACAAAATGAAAACATATATATTAATAGTACAACTGAGGAAGCAAGAAGGTCATCAGGATTTCTCAGTGCAGGATTGCCGTGCATGTTGGATATTTCCAGGACAGGGAAAACCTAACAGTGAGGCTCCTTGAGAGCACAGGTTGTGCAAACCCATCAATAGCTGTTGATTGCCTTTCCACACAAGGTTCTCAGCAAGGCCTTGGCAACACAAAGGTGAGCAGGAGAGCAAGGCAAGTCCCCATTCTGAATCCTATATATAAAGATTCTTGTTTTTTGTTTCTTTAATCATAGGGGAGTTGCCTTTCTGAATAGGCAAGTGGTCTATTCCTGCTCACCTGTCTTGGAATATTGGTGCCAGCCAGAAGAACCCTGATTATCTCCTGCAGGCCAGTCCACATCATTCCATGTCACCCACTTTGCGGCCCACAGCGCCACCGTGTGGTAGAAACCAATCAACTGATTCTGTACAAAATAGAACTGAAGCAGTAGCAGCCTTAAACCAACATATGTATCACTTCTGGACCAGGAACTCAAAGCAATGTCTTTGTATGGCTGTTGTGCTGAACCAACACAAAGAAAAGGCTGTTAAATCTTAGAATGTAAGAGACTCTTAGTGATCAGCTCTCAGGCTCAGTTCTCATCCACCTCCTCTGGAAGATCTCTGATTGGTCGGAATCGTGGAATCAATGAGGAGTGGGCAGTTCCCTTACTCCTTCAGATCACCCATTTGATCCATTCCACTGATGGCTCTGTTGAGCATGGAATGCAGCTTCATTTTCCACAAGAGCCTAATGATGACCCCCTACGGCAGTGGCAGAACAATTCAGATCATCATTTCATCCTGGATCAAGTCCCTCCATTCACTACCCTCTGACCTTTATCTTGACTCCTTTCTACCACTTGGAAATATTTTCTCCTGGCTCCTTGCTTAGATTAGTTCTTCTCTATCATTTTGTCATTACAAGGAATAATGTATAAAGACACTCCTGGCACAATAACTGACTTAGAATTGGCCCAGGTCAGCTTATCAGATGGCAAGTGTCTGCTCCGTGCAGACACAAGTGATATAAGGGTCAGTAACACATCCTCCTCCCTTCACAACTTAGCAAAGATTAGTGGCTGGCAGCTCAGCTTTCTGTCTATCATTCTAAATGCTGAGCCTGCACCATACCTTCAGCAGGGAGACAGGCTTGTGACCATTTGTAACAGCCACAGGCATGAAAGCAGATGTAGAACAGGCCATGCAGATGCTGGATGATTCTTTCCACATCCTTTCCTCTTGAGACCAGAGAGGGCATGATGGATCTTGTAACTCACTTCAGACACTGGCAGGGGAGAGAAAAAAGTGCAGACTCACACAGGATGAGCTCCTATGGACTTTAGAGGTGCTTTACTTAGAAGCCTTATCAACTTAGAGTTAGATTATAGTATGTAAATCAACTTATTACAATATGTAGTTCACCTTAGATTTTTCCAAAGCTGAAGATGGTCTTAATCTTTATCTCAGCCACACACACCACACTGCCAGTTTCCAGCCATGAGACCAAAGCATCTTTTTCTCCCTAAATTGTGGGTTCAGATTTTTAGGTGGTTATAAAACCTCTTTCAGGTTCTAACCTTAAACCTATTACAAACCTCCAGTCAACGTCATCCCTATGTGTATCAGGTAAGTTCATTATTGAAGTTACCTCAGAAGATACAACTAATTAAATTTCTCTTCATATTGAATCATTCCATCATGGAATGTAAGAGTTGGTGTGGTCCATAGATACAAGCCAGTGCAGTGGTTCCCAAGTGCCCAGCTGTGGACCAGAGCAGAGCTGATCCATACCAAGTTTTCATTTGTCCAAGGTGGAGTGAGGAGAATGGGGGAGGGGGGTGCCATTGTGAGGGGCCAAGTATCTACTCTTAGAAAGTTCTGTCTTTTATTCTAAGATTAACTCAACCTATTCTTCTGGTATTAAAATGTCTATCAAATAACAGTACTAGTAGGTGGTTACTATTGCATATTTTACGTTCTTAGTTGGCAGAATAAAAGTTAGTAACTTTGGATCACCTATAAAACACTTTTTTTGTAGAACCCACAATGCACTGCCACCTCACACTACCAGGAATGTACACTTCTACTTTACAAAGAACCAGCCTGAATCCAGACCAGCAAGAATTCTCAGCAATGGGACATTCTATTTAGAAATATTGGGGAAGCTGGGATGGCTCAGTGGGTTAAGCGCTCGCTTTGCAGCCCTGGAGCCCGAGGATTGAATCCCTGCCCCAGCCCATGCGGACCCACATGCTAAACTGGGGTGTGCCCCCAGTTCAGTTCTCGCTGGGGCCTATGTGGGAGGCTCCCAGCCCAGTTCCTGCCCTGCGCAGCCCTGTGCCCGCCTGTGGAGTGAAACTATATGGAAAACTAATGCTGTCAACTGTGGAGACTTCTCTGCCCCCCACCCCCCCACCGCACCCCCCACACACACTTCTCTCAGTCTCTCTCTGTCTCTCTGTCAAAAACCAATAAAAAATAAATAAATAAATAATAAATATTCAAAAGGCACCCCAATTAAGGTCCAAGACAGATCTTTGCCAAGACTCAGCTTCAAATAAGAGTTCTAATTAGGATTCCATGAAGATGCATGTCAGAGCCACCCATGTTTATTTGTTCGCCCATACCTGGGGGATTAGGGTGCCTGCTTAAGAATATAAGTTCAACTTTGAAAAGTAACCAAAATAAAAATTCCAAAAGATAGAAGTAATCAGGGTATTTGTGACTTGAAAAATGATAAAATTTCAATGAGCAAAAGCACTGCAGTACTAGTGCCAGAATAGTCAGGTTAATAGAATGAATAGAAAGTCCAGAAACAGACACAAGCATGTATAATAACTTATATTTGATAAAGGGGATATTTTTTAAAGTGAAGAAAGGATGAATTGTCAAGTAATGATGTTGAGACAACTGGATGTTTGGGAAAAAAATAAAATAGATCCCTAAGTCACCGCTAGCACAGCCCAGAAATGTCCAGCTATATTAAGTATTCAAATTTTAAAACATTTAATAGAAGTAAAAGAAAATGTAGATGAACATGTATTGATATTGGAATGAAGAAAACCTTCCTAATTCTGATACCAAAGGCATACATTACAAAGTAAAATCAATGTTTATTGATTAGTTAACATTTAAAAACTAAAAACCTCTCTATAAAAAGTAATCCATTAACAAAATTAAAAGACATATGACCACTAAGAAGGAGAAATAATAATAATAATAATAAAGATTATAAGGGTAAAAAAGGGAGTGGGAGGGAAGGAAGGAAGGGAGGGAGGAGAAAATGAAATAGGAAGCTATAGGTTATAGGAGATGTAAACATGCACAGGAAAATAGAGATGTGGACACTGAATGGATATTGGATGAAGTTTAGAAGAGATATTATTGATTTTGTTTCAGTGCGGCAGTGGTGGTATAATGGTTGTCTTTAAAAGGAAGTATATTTTAGAGATACATATGGAAATACTTGTAGATATGTATTCACACAATAGTATGATTATTCTGGAGGAGGTTGGCAAGAAGTCTACAGAAAACAAGAGTCACCCCGTGTTGACAATTGATAAAGCTGAGTGACAGAGATAACAAGGCCGCTGTACATTTTCTCTATTTTTATATACAAGTATGCTTGAAATTTTTCACAATAAAGAAGATCAAACAGCAAAGAGGAAAAATTAATTATACCAACTGAAAAAAATAAGGACTAAGCACATGATCAGGCAATTTGTAAGAGAAGAAATAGAATAGTCAAATATGAAAATAAAAAAAAAATCCTACATTGGACACAAATGAAAACATGTAGATTATTCAAAAGGTGAAATTTCATTTTTTTTCCTTACCACAGTGTCCAAACATTGAGAGATGATCACTACCCTCTGGTGGCAAGGGACTGCGAAAATGAGCACTGCTGACCCCAGACTGAAATGGCTAGGGGTCCCAGAGAGCATCTGGCAGCATGCACCCAAAATCCCCAGAAGTGCAAGTTAGGAGCCAGGGCTCCAGGCCCAGCCAGCCCAGGTCAGAGCCTGGGAGTCTGGCTGACTGGCAACAGGACTCAAAGCAAGTTTCCTCACTGCTCTGTGTCTCCTAGTCATAGCGCGACTGTTATAGAGGCAACACTTCCAAAGTTTGCTGTGAGGTTCAATCAGTAAATAGTCCTGAGAAACTTGGACCATAGCCTGGCATATAGTTCCGGCTTTCATCATTACATTGGTCCAGCAACCTCACATCTATGGAAATCTTGAAGTGTGCAGAGATGTGTATATACCTTTGTTTATCATTTCATGACTTACCAAAGGCTGTGTGGAAATGCCTGGTTAAGTAAATTTTTGTAATCTTTACCTTGTAATACTATGTTGCCATTAAATACAATTATGTTAATACATAGGTCTTGATAGAAGGAGGTTTATAATCTATTTTCAAGAAGAAAAATCAAGCTAAGGAATAAATATAGTTGAACCCCAGGAAGAAGACATGTATTTTTTTAATCAATGCATGCAAACCTCGATGTTAATGGTAGTTAACACTGGATGTGGGAGTTATTCAGATTTATTTTTCTTTTTGATTATCTATGTTTTCTAATTTTTCTACATCAGTTTTTTTTAAAGATTTATTTTATTGTTTTTGACAGACAGAGAGAAGAGGGAGGGCCCAGAGCAGTCTCCATAGTTGTACGTCATCAGTTTTCGACAGGGTTTCATTCCACGTAGGTGGGCAGGGGACGTGCCGGGTAGGTACTGGGCTGGGGGCCTCCCGCATGGAAGACACGCCCCCTTGAGCCAGGGGCTGAAATGGGGTGTGGGGGCGGGGGGGGGGGGGGGGGGGGAACCGAACTGGGGGCTTCCCATGTGGGAAGCACATCCCAGTTAAGCATATGGGTCCACATGGTCTGGGCCCAGGTTTCAATTATCAGTCCCCAGGGCTGCAAAGCGAGTGCTTAATCCACTGAGCCATCCTGGCTTCTCAATACATCAATCTCATTGTTTATATAATTTTAAAATAATTTGTCACAGATTGTGATAGTTAATTTTATGGGTCAACTTGACTGGGCTAAGGGATGCCTGAGTAGTTGGTAAAACACTATTCCTGGGGGAGTCTCTCAGGGTGTCCCAAGAAGAGATCGCCCAATCCACTAAGGGCCCAAACAGAACAAAGAGGCAGAGAAAGAACCAATCAGCGCTCTGTGCTTGAGCTGGGACACCACCTTCTCCTGCCTTTGGGCATCAGATTCCTAGTTCTCAGGTCCGTAGACCAGCATGGCAGTGGCTTTCGTGGTTCTACAGAGGGCAGATCTCGGGACTTGTCAGCTTCCACAACCACATGAGCCAACAGCTATGATAAATCCATGTATACATCCTATTTTTGTTTCTCTGGAGAACCCTGACTCATTCACATATGTCCCAAAGTGCCTATGGGTCTTACCAAAACATTTTTAAATGTATCTGACAGTGGGAAGGGTAAACAGCTTGAAATCCAAATGAGTATGTTAGTCTGCGAAGTCGATAGAAAAACATATTTGGAGTATTATAACTTGATATTGAACATTCAGAAGCAGTCGTTCTCATTGGTAATTATCACCAGTGTGTGTGTGCACATGCAAACACATGCACACACACATCTATTGCACTTGGGTTCCCCAAGAGCAGAGCCTGAGGCAAGGACCCGGACGCAGGCTAATTTATTTCAAGGTGCTCCAAAGACATAAATTAGAAAGTGAGAAAGTGAGAAAAGTAAAATAGGAGGGAGAAAGGCTAATACAGGCTGCATTAATGAGTAGTAAGTGCTGTAGGCCGCTGGAATTCTCACCCACTGGGGACTCCCTGAGAGACTGCGGAATAAACCAGACTCAAAGTGCCCAAGCGCAGGGAGGCTGGAACGATTACTCACCAGCTCCCTCCCCGCCGTGGCTGTGGGCTGCCCTGCAGGGGGCAGCTCCAGCACGTTCAGGTTGCACCTGCAGGTAGGCTGCGCCGCCTCCCCGGGGGGAACGATGCCAGGGGCTGGCATTGGAAGTGAGCTCAGAGGTGCAGGAAACCAGGATGTGGTCAGGGGCCCCACAAGCATCTGTTATACTTCCCGTGCCCAAAACTAGCAAATAGGAGAACATGACTTTGTTGGCAGAATCCTGGGAGGGGATGAACTCCCACCACCACTCCGCACTCACAGGCGCTCCTCACAAAGCCACTGAGATCATCCATCGCGCATTCTGTGCTGCTCAAAGGTGTGAGATACACAAAGAGGGCTGCCCCCATCAGCCAGGGCTGTGCTGGCCCCAAGCTCTGGCCTCACTGAACAGCCTCATGCCACGACACCCCCAAACCTGCCCCACCCCAGGTCCTCTGCCCCCTGCAATGCCTTTCCTCCCTCAAGTCCCCTGGTTCCTCCTACTAGAACATCAGGCCCTGTACCAGGTGTGGGGACCACCCAGGGCGCAAAGAAGCCTGGATGAAGAACTGGGAAGGGAGCCCCGAGTGGGAGGGAGAGACAAATGAAGCAAGATTGGCCATGAGCAACTTCACAACGGCTGAAGCCCGTCACACTCTTCCCTCTGCCTGTGAGGCGTGGATGGGCATGGCTGGGTGTCCCCTCAGAAAAAGTTGCTGTTCAACTATGAAGAATAAAGTTGGCTGATCTCAGCTTTCAAATGGAAGTCTCACTCAGTTTGGGCTGCCCCAGCCAATGGCCAAGCAGGACGGGGACACTAGGGCTGGGCCATTTCTGGCCAAAGGGGACTCCCTGGTGGGCAGCTCCAGCCACGGTGCATCTACTGGGTTGGCAAGATGTCAGCCCTGAATGGGGATCTGGGGGCTCCCCCTGCCCACTCCCGCTTCCCCCTCTGTCTCTTCTCACAGTGGTCAGACTTGCATTGCACCTGAAGCCTTTCCCCGCTTCCTCCACCTGCACCTTCCACAGGTGTGACTCTCCAACAAACCTCCTGCACTCCCAGCCCCATCTGGTGACTGTATCCCACAACACAACCGAGGTGCAGGTCGCCTCAGCCCCACCCGCCCCTGCTGAAGCTCCGGAAATAACGAATACCAGAAAGTTATAAACGTTGGGTTATATTTAAATGTTTACACATAATAAATTAATGCTTTTCATTTAAAAAAAATACAGCAGTTACATATAACCGACTTTTGGAAGTAATATCAAAAATTAAAACTGTGGTCCTTTGGGGATATGAGGCCCCAGTTAAGGTGCCCTCCTTCCTCACAGCTGCCAACAAGCCCTGCCAGACATCCACTAGGGAAGGTCTCCAAGACCGCCCCAGCCCCCCTCTGCTCCCATAGTACCCTAATCTCTGTCACTAGATACTTTCCACCTCACCCACCCCTGCTTGCACCCCAGCTCAGCAATGGAGGACCTGGCACAGAGCAGTTGCCCAGTAAATGACTGGATCAATCACTGAACAACTGACAGAGACATATGTCCCTAAAAGGGCCCCACATAAGCCCCATCTCCACTGCGTTCACACAGGTTTATAAACACTTGGGAATGGAGACCCAGTGGCTCCTCTCAGTCTGGAGTGAACATGGAGGTGGAGGAAGAAAACTGCTCAGAAGTCCTGTTATAACTTTTTCTTAAGCCGTGGGCCCCGGGGTCACCGAGCCAGGCCTCCCTGGGACAGGATCCTCACAGGCCGGTGGGGGAAGTCATATCTGTCATCTCCGCTTCTCTCTAAGGGAGAAGGCCTCTTGGTCATTGGTGAAGACAGGAGCCTCAGCAGCCTCTTCTGTTAGGGTGGGCGTTGGGGGGGTACCTCAGCTGGCCCAAGCCCGGTGATAAGACTGGCCCTCTGGCCAGCCAGGCTCTGGAGTGGGGTCACCAGCCAGGAACCCCAGGTCGGCCCAGCTTCTCTGGGAGCTTCGAGCAAGACAAAGGCCTGGGTTTCCCTCTCTGGTCCAGGTCCTGGGGGAGATCTTCCAAGGACGAGATCTCCAGGTCGCTCTCCTCATCAGAAAGCTGTAGGGAGGGAAATGGGGAGATGAGAACGCATTCTGACAAGGAGGACGGAAATGCAGGGTAGACATGGGGACCAAACGCCCATCTGGCAGGAAGTAGGGGGTGCTGCTTCTGCTTTCTCAAGGACCCCCATCTCTGAGAACCTGCGTCAGAGACAGGGCATCAGAGTGATGTAAACACCTGAAGTTCCACTAGCCACATCCAGGTGTGCTCCTTGGGAAGAACTGTGGCAGATGAAATACAATCAGGTGGTGGTGGATTTTCAACTTCATCCAGATTGTTTAATGCTTCACATCAATGGAGCCAGAAGCCTGGCGCATTGGCTTTTCTGAATTCCTGAACTGAATGCACCCACCACACACACCTCTCAGACTGCTCCTCTGGGGCCTCGTGAACACTCAGACGGAAGGAGCATAGGGGAGCTCCCGAGGGCCAGGAAGCCAGCCCTCAGCATTGCCCCGGCTACCGGGGGGCCACAGCCACCCCTCCAGAAGCCTCAGTGCCCCGGTGACATGAGGCCCAGGCCATCGGCTTTCACATAAGCTTCCCGTGCGCTTCCTCCTGGAATAGCAAGCCAACCAATCAGAAAGCACACGGGCCCAGGGCAGCGCGCATGCGCTGAGCAGACGCAAGCCGCTTCGGGCTGTCAGTGCTCTTTCACAATAAGGGAAACGGGACATATTTTTTTTTTCATCATTTGGAAGGAATCATGAATCACAAACACACATGCACTATATAAAAAAACCCAAAACGTTACGTAGTAGAGATAGGAGGGAGGTATGCTGTCAAGAATCGAAGTGATTGCCCATGACTTCTGAATTTTTAGCAACAGTATTGATCACTCCAGGATGTACCTTTTTGGTGGAGAGTAACAGGAGCCCTCAATGTTCCTGCCTAAGAAAGTGACAGGTCGGGAAAGCCGGGACGGCTCAGCGGGTTGAGCGCTCGCTTTGAGGCCCCGAGGACCGAGGATCGAATCCCGGCTCCGGCCCAGGCGGACCCACATGCTGAACTGGGGAGTTCCCACAGTTCGGTTCTCTAGCTGTCTCTGTCTCTGTCTCTCTCTCTAGCTGTCAAAAGTAAAATAAAAATAAATATGCACTGAAGATAAAATAATTACTCTCTATAAATATAAAAAAAGATAATAAAAAAAAAAGTGACAGGAATGTGGGAGCTGTTCCCTGACAGGGGTAGAGGAGGCAGTGAGGGGGGTCTGCTAACACGGGGGGAGGCTGAGCACCCCAGACTCTAAATCTGATGGCTGCTAGAACCGCAGAAAAGGGCGACCACCAAGACGTTCTCAGAGATGAGGCATGACTGAGTTTTTAGAACAAAGGAATCTAAAGACTCCCACTGTATGCTGTCCCCGAACCTGATGTGCTGTGTGATGCTACTCCAACAGCCCACCCGTGGGCAGAAGTCTGGCCTGCACAGGGCGTGGGGCCCCCGCAGAGAGTGAAGGAAAGTGGGGGGAGGGGGCTTCACACAGGCTGAGCCAGAGAGAAGCACCTGCAGGAGGCAGAAACCAGCAGAAACAACCTACCCAGTAGTTGCCTGTATAATGAACCCAATGGCTTTTCGTTGTTAACAAGGACGCAAACAACAAGCATTTGAAAGTGGCCCCCACTCCACAGTGAGTTACTGGCAATGTCCCGCTGGGCCAGGGCTGACACTCACTGGACCCTCCTGCCCGCCCCACCCCAGCCCCCTCGGAGCTGATTCTGTAGGGAACGCAGGGCAACCTCCAAGAGTCCCACACCCACCTGAGGCGTCCTTCCTGCCGCCGCAGTGCTCTGTGGGCCGGTGTGGGGTGTGGAGAACAGGCTGACCCCTCCAGCAGGCTTCTTTGCCGGAGCCTCCAGCTGCTTCTCCAGGTTTCTGACCATTGACTGCACCAGTGTTCCTAAAAGGCATCCAGAGAGAGGGGAAAGCCCAGAAAATAAATGCTACGTCCTGGTGGGTCAGGTCCAGGCTCCAGTGTGGGGACAGGGAGCGTGGACCAGAGTCAGGGGGAAGAAGGAAGGGCGCCCACAACCAAGAGGGCAGAGAGAGAGAGAGAAGACCAACATGTGCTGCAGAACAGGGGCCTTGAACCCGCTGAACACGTAACTGTGCTATGGATGAGGTGTAGGAAGCTGTATCTCCTCTTAACCTTTGCTCGGTCGGTGCATGAACTGCAAGACTAACATGCAGACACATTCTCCTTCAATGTCTTCACTGAGACAAGAAGAAATATCATAAATGCAAATTAGCACAGGAGGACAGCAGGCCAGACCCGCTTTTTGCAGGAAGGGAGCCAATCAGTCACATGCATTACCTACGGACTCCTGGCGACATGGTGAACAAGATGCATGCCCAGACCTCAGGAATGACCAAGAGGTGGGAAGCTACGCTCGGCCTTCCAGGCTTCGATGTCTGAGGACCTGAGCAGAACAGGCCTTGGCTCACTGATTCATTCAAGAAATGTTTAAGGGCCCACTATGTACCAGACACTGTCCTTCACCCCTCATTCATCATCTCATTTTACAACAAACGAACTGAAACCCCCTCACACAAGCACAGGCAGGTAGGTAGCAAGTGACAGAGCCCAAAGCAGACCTGAGGACTCCTGCCTCCCAGTTTCTAGATGTCTCTACCCTTCTGCTCGCCATACACACCATCAATACTTCCCCTGAGACATGGTTCTGATGGATTCTGATGGGCTGGCAGGCCTGGAATATGCTGAGCACAAGACGAAGTCCCGCAGAATCCGTTAAGCGTGGGGACTTGGAGATTGCACAGACCTGAGCTCACACCCCAGAGCATCCATGTACGGACTTTGAAAATTATACAAAACCATTTAAGCTCCATATTTTGAACTAAGCCTGGCTTAGAAAATGCAGCTGAAGTCAGAAGCATTTTTGCTAGTAGGTTTGTAGGGAAATCTTGAAAGAATGAGAGTTGACCAGATTGTTTTAAGAATAAAAGTTCTCAGTCAGGGTAGAATAGATAGAATGTAACATTTAATGGATATTTTCATTCCAGTTAACTGTAACATTTAGCTTCAATTTCTGTGATGCCCTTTTCATCAATGAGCTGAATTTCTAAGTGGGTTTACTGAAAAGGGCAAAGAACTTTCCTGTGGCCCAAGGACAGTTGAGGTTCATTGCCACCTTCCCATTGTCACCCTCCGTCCCAAGATAAGCTGGGAAGCCACACTTTTCACTATTCTTTTGTCACAAAAAAACTTGCGTTTGTTAGACTGCTACAGAAAACAATATTTGTCAAAATGTCCGTTGTTATTGAACCTCATGGTAACCCCGGTGAGAGTTAACAGGGTGACCACAACCCCTTGATCTGGCGCTAATGAACTCAAGCAGCATAAAAGGCTGTGTGGATAGTCTTAATATTAGGAAAATGGCTAAAGGCAGTTCTTTCTGGGAAAAAATCATTTTATAAATAAGAAAACAAACAAGCAATAGTTCCAACACATTAACTTCAAAAACATAACACAGAATCAATTTTCCATGATGCAGTTCTGTGATCTTGAACAAGGAACTGAAGGTCTCAGAGGCTAGACTTTGACATCTGTGACAGAGTGTATAGTTACACAGATGCCTTCGCTCGTGGGTGGTATGAGGGAATTCCCGCTCTGTCCCCAGGTTGGCCAAGCATAGGAGAGACACCCTCTCAATGTCTCCCCACAGCTTCTGACCTTCTCGTTCCCAGAATCCACCAAGGACAGGGAATGCAACCTCCCCTGGGCCATGTTTCAGCAGGGGGAGGATCAGGGATGCTGACTTCCTCTTCTCTCGGACCCTCTACCCAAACCAATGACTCGGTTTGGAAAGCGGCTGGGTTGTTCCCACAGCTGCCTGTCTAAACCCACTCGGTCCTCTCTGCTGACCCAGCCCCATGTACAAATAGGGTCAGAATCTGGAACTGGGGAGGCTGCAGGGGTCCCACCTTTGGCCTCAGGAGCCAGTCCAGCTCTAATAGGAAGCCTGTGCCTTAGGCATTACTGGGCCCTGTCGCCATTAATCAAGCCTTGTTTTGATCTCAATGTATCTGGTCACCACTTTTATTCTCTTCTGGTAAGAACCTGGAACAAGAAAGGGCTGAGTGGGTTTCCCTCAACTTCCAACAGGTAAACAATTCAGTGACAACACGAGGGGCAAAATAAACCTCACTCAAACTCCATCTTGCTCCTGATATGTCTTCCATCCCAGGAAAATATCTCATAGGAGAGAAGTTCGTTCTCTCCAAGTCACAGTAAGTTTTCAAATCAGAAAACCCAAAGTAAATCAAAGGGTGTTTCCAAGAGCTAGAGAAACCTGGGCTAGAGAAGGGCTACCCCCGGGGTCCCAGCCCACTCACCTGAGGAAGCCAGCCCCCCTGAGCCCTTGCCCGCAGGCCGGGCGCTCCCCTCCGAGGTCTCAGTGTCAGACCAGTCCCAGTGGTCCTTCGGCCGGGGCCCCGCCCTGGAAGGAGCTCGCGGGGGCTGGAGCGATGCACGCTGCACAGAGTGTCCCTCCGAGTCCTCTTCAGAGCTGAATGGGGGTGTGCTGCTGGGGAGGACAAATGAGGAAAGGAAAACTAACAGTCACACGTCAGCCCAGAGCCCTGCTCCCTCCCGGGCCCAGGAGATAGCCAGGAGTCATCCTGGCCTGTAGCAGCCACAACGGCTCCTCCCGTAGGAGATGAGGCCTCCTAAGTCCGGCCAGTGTGGCATCTGCGGCTGGAGTGAGGGCTGAGTAAAGGGAGCACAGGTTTGTCCTGACTGGGAGAAAGAGCCCCCATCCCTTCTTGGGAACTTGGGTGGGACACTAATGGGGAACCCTGCCGTTTACTTCCATCCCTTCCCCTCAACTGTCCACAGAAGCCTGTGGGGATCCCAGAACAGGGCTGCCTGAGGCCAGGAGCCACACCACAAACCCAGGGAGAATACAGGCGGGGGCTCACCTTAGCCCAGGCCCTGCAGAAGCCGGGGTGTTGGAGGGTCCGTGTGCTGAGAGGCGTGGAGCAGGGGTGGGCGCCTGGGCCTGGGCAGGGCCCTGGCTGTTGCGGCTCTGAAGAATTGTCACGGGCTCTGCCAGCTGGGGTGGCAATGCCACATGCAGGGTCCTGGCTTTTGGCTGGACCTCTCTGTTGAGCAGAGGGCTCTGCTGGCGTGTGGCTAGAAGCACAGATGGAATGAGTTTCAGAGCACACCCATCTGATCCCTGGAGCCTGCAAGGATGCAGGAAAAGGCTCCCGCACACTGGAAATGGACACGTCACTCTGCCGCAACATACCATATAACTGCAGCAAATTTAATAATTGAATCATCCCCACTGCCCCCACTGCTGGCTGGACTCAGGGCGGGCACCCACAGTTTATCAGAGACCAGGAGAGCAACTGGCATTCCAGGGTCATGTTGTCATGCCAGGAGACCCACAGGAGGCGGAAGGTCTGAAGAGGAGCCTAGTACGACTGCAGCTCACCTCCCCTCCACCCACCCACACACACCCCGCAGCTCAGTCCTAGCAGCTGACCTCTCCAAACCCACCCAAGGGGCAGCGGCTCGAGTGTGGGCAGCTTTGCAGGAAGGCCATGTGGTCACAAGAGGGCGGCAGAGGACCATGCGGGCCATCAAGATGCACACACCACCTCCTACCAGAGCTGGGCCAGTGGCCAGAGTGCTAAAGGTAGGCCATCAGACACAGCCCCCATTTCCCAAGTTGCATCTATACCCACTATGAGAAGAGGAGTCCAGGATTGACAATTTTTTTAGGGAAAGAGGAGAGAACGTGCATCACAGGGAGTTGGAGTAAGTACTGTTCCATGAAACTTACATATGTGGACCAAGTTAACAACATAAGAGGAGTTTCTTAAGGTGGTTATGATAAAATGTTTGAAATATACTGATCTCACAGAAGGCATCTACTCAGAAGTGACCTTCTAGTGAAGCATAAACTGAAGAGGAGGGGAAGACAAACTTGCCGAGGGAAAACAATGCCATTAATAGGACAGTTTCCCATATTATTGACACAATATTCTCACACCAGCTGTTCTGTTCTCTAGTTAACATTTTACATAAAATGACACCACTTTTAAACATAAAATGCCCACTTTATACTTGTCTAGGTATAATGTTTTAATTTCCATGAGCTCACAGAATTGCTATGTTAAATAATATTTTTCCAAGACACATGAAGAAAAATAAAGATTAAACTTTCAAATGATTGATCCATGTAGCAACTACAATTATCTCGTCTATCCCCGGAGAAATGTGGACCACACTCTGGAAAGTGTCTGAGTGTAAAGAGCTCAGGTTGGGTTTGCCTGGACACAAGAAAGTTAACAGAAGTGGCCGCCGGCGGCAGCTGTCCATGGCTGAGGAGATAAAGTGAAAGCTGGGGTATCACCCTGCATGAGCAGACCCACACCCACTAAAGCCCTCCACCCATAGCCTCCAATTACAGCAGCCTAGATCTGGGAATCCTTTAGAAAGGGGTTGGGGTGGAAACCTAGGAACACAAGTTCCCTTGCTCCCTAAGATCCTTGAGGACAGAGACTGGGGGTTCCCTGTCCATAGGCTTTAATCCTCCATAAGAATCACAGGGCCTTTCCTTGTCATGACGCCCCAGGTGCAAGGCAGCGGCCATGACTCCGCACAGCAACAAGTCTGAGCTCTGAGGACTTGCCCAGCTGCAGCATGGGCACAGCCTCTCACAGCCTCACAGCCTCTCACACCCTCCCACTGCATCAGTTTTCATTTGATTGACATTTGCCTCAGCCTATAGCTTCAGTGCTCCCAGGCCACGGGCGGGCCTTCTCCCAGCACTGACAAGCCTGGTTTATAGAGCCAGAAACTGAAAGGGCTGCTCTCAGCTTGTGGTCAAAGCAAGTAAAGCAGTGCAGAGCTAAGCTGCTGAGTGAGCAGCAAGTCTGAGCCAGGCAAGTTCAGGCTGGCTCCAGCTCCGGACCGCCTTTGCTTCCTGAGAGACCCTGGGCCCCCCCACCCCACCCCACCTGGACTCCCCAGCCAAGGATTTGCTGGCTCAGTCACCTGTAAGGACCCTACCATCTCGGCCTTCAGAGCCTATCATGTCCCCATGTGGGGAGGGATTACATCCTCCTCTTGTGCAAAAGAGCCTGGGCCCTCCTGGGTCACAGTCCCTCTGAGCAAGCCCCCTTACCACCTTACCTGGAGCCTTGCCCTTCGGCTGGGACACCAGGGCCTCATTCCTCTGTCTCTCCTTCACTCTGCTGGTGACTTCTTTGAGGAGCGTTTTCCTCAGACTCAGAAATTCAGAGAATCTCCCTGCCTTCTGCTCCCGCTGGGCTCTCAGGAGGGACTCCAGGTGTCTGAGAGTATGAATAGGGATTCCCTTTGCATCCTGAAAGAGACAGAAGTTTTCTTCTAGAGACAGGGGCTCCCCTCCTCCTTCCCCTAAGCCTCCAAGCCTGCTGCTGGCCTGGGAGCCATGTGATCAATGCTGGGTGCTTTCTGGGAGGGGATGGGATGAGTGTCAGAGCAGGCCAGCCGCGGCTCCCCACACTGGCTGTGGTGCTTCAGGTCTGGGAGCCCCATCAAAACATGCACAGCAAGATGATGAAAGGGGCTGCGCACCATTCCGTGGACTTGCCAGCGAACGAGGCTTAGACAGGACAGGCCACCACCAGACTGAATCTGAGGATAGGGGGCGTGGCTTGCTCTCTATGTACCCAGGCACTATCGCTATGCCAGATGCATTATCCTTTGTGGCTAACAGTGCTTGAAAAAACCTACTACAAAAGTACAAATGCCGGGTACCCTTCCAAGTTCTACTGGAAGTTGCTTGGGCTTTTCACATCTACCCAGAGCCCATGGGAGGGTCCTGGGAGATACCTGAATCCAAGATGAGGATTCATTCAAGGTTAGGAAAACATGTTTACGTCAAGCCTGAACATGGGGCCACGTGAGATTACGCAGGAGTTGAAAACAGTCAAAGATTGGCGCATCCTCACTAAATTAAATCTGTGTGCCTGTTTTTGTTCTAACCTCTCTCTACAAAAATAGCATTTTCAATGACCTGATGCTTGGCTCCTTTAATAATAGGGTGTGTTTTTATTTAATCATAGGTTTCACTGATGTCTTTAACAATCTGCAAGCTCTGCTTAAACATGAGCACAAGGGAGCAACAGCAGTCAGATCTTAATTTGTCCCAGACAGAGCTTTCAGTGCCTGCCTCACCCACCTGCTAAGTAGGTGTGGCCACAGGGGCCAGCAATGACGAACACCTCACCCAAGGGACCCATCCAGAGGCTATATGGAGCCAATTATATTCCCTTTTGCCAGATATAGAGACACAGAAGAAAGTAATCAGTGCGTGGACAGCACAGAGAGGTCAGGACCACAGGGTAGCAACTCAAAAAGCCGCTGGAGGAAACAGAGAAGAAACCACACAGCCACCGTGACATGAGAGGAAAAGCTGTGTGAGCTGATGCTCCTAGGCACCAAAGGTGCCCCCGTTGGAACAAGTAAGAATATGCTTACAATGAATCACATGTCAGTTTAAGAACACCGTGTCTAAACGGTAGCTATAGGCCCTGACCACAGGGGTCCCAGGACTTACTCTCTTTATTCCCATGCTTTGCAGTTTCTCTTTCAGGGTGTCCTCCAGGACTGGCCTGACCTGCTTCAGCAAGGTGGGGTTCTGCCTCAGAGCTGCCAGCACCTTCTGCTGTCCGTCTCGGGAATCCTCCGACTCTGCATCACAAGACAATCTCCAAGGTCACCTTGAGCGCCCGAAACCTTCACTCCGAAAGCCCCACTGCAGCCACCTGGCCAGTGAACCTGGGCTCCAGTCTGCGTCAGGGCCACTGACTCCATCTGAGTGCCCATCCCTGGGTCAGCAGTTGGGATGTTTCTGCTTCCAGGCACCACTGCCTTAGACCCCCCACCTTCCATACTCAGGATTCTCACTCCTGCCCAGTTTGGACCGCCATGATCAGGGCTGTCCTGCCCCAGGATAACTCGGGGCTTCCAGGATTTTCACTTGCCCAGGGGAGTCTGACAGAGAGGAGCCCAGATCATACCTTAAGAAATATCAACCCAGAGGGGAACAAAATTAGTAATTATCATAAAATGTGGTAGCTACTCCAAAGGGGCCATCCAGGGTGAGTCAGGGAAGCTCCCCAAAAGTGTTCTTCAGGTCCAGTGTGGGGGTCCCTGCCGGGAGAGCTGCACTGGCCCTTTGAGTCACTCAGTAGACATTGACTGACAAGGACTGTGAGTGTGAACAGGCCAGTGCTGGGCACTGTGGACACAGAAGAAAACTCTCCAGGAGCTCACAGTTGGTGGTAATCTCAACCCTGCCTGCGTATCAGAATCGCCTGGGTCCCCTCCCAAGCTAATTTCATCAGAATCTCTGAGGGTGGGTTCCACACCTTAATAGTTACATTTAAAACTCCCCAGATCTAACAAATAGCCATGCCTTAGAGCCAATTGTTCAAGAGCAACCTTGTCCAACCTGCGGCCTGCAGGCTGCATGTGGCCCAGGACAACTTTGAATGTAGCCCAACACAAATTCATACACTTTCTAAAGACATTATGAGATCTTTTTGTGGGATTTTGGGTGGGTGGGGGGGAAGCTCATCAGCTGTTGTTAGTATTAGTGTATTTTAACTGAGGCCCAAGAGAATTCTTCTTCTTCCAGTGTGGCCCAGGGAAACCAAGAGGTTGGACACCCGTTCTAGAGCAACGGTTTTCAATGTGTGCGCCCTCCCACTGGTGCCACCTGGTAACGTATCAGAAATGCAGACCCTCAGATCCCACTTACTCAACCTTTCTGCGGGTGAAGCCCAGCGATTTTGGAGTGGGGAGACCTCTTTCTCGCTGTACACGCCCCTAGTTCCCTTCACCCACATGTCAGGTGGTCAGATAGTTACGTAGAGACCGAATGAACAACGAAGAGGGCAGCACATCTGTTTTCTGCACTGGACACAGGGGAAGAAAATGAGGCCCTACCTTCCCCAGAAGAGTCCTCTTCTGCCGCCACAGCCGTTGGGCTCTCACTGACCACTGAAGAGAACAGGGACAGTTAGTGGCTCCAATGTCCTGGACCCCTTCCTGACTTAGAGAAAAGTGTGAGATACCATGTGAGTGCCAGCCAGAAAGAGCAAGCCCTCCTGTCATTTCTTTACCAGAGAGGGGCAGGATGGAGCAGTGGTCATAGCCACAGACCCTAGAGGCAGAAAGGTCAGCATTCACATTCCAGACACAGCAGGGAAGGGTTAAGTGTTGGGGGGAAGGGTTGATGAGTGAAAAAAAAGAAAAAGCAGCAGAGGAGTGGGTGAGAGGAGCTGACTGGGTGCAGTGTGGCTGGGAGAACAGAAAAGCGTGACCTTTAGTAGCTCTACATGACATGGCAAGTCCCTGAACTTCTCTAAGCCTCAGTCTTTTCAGCTAGAAAATGGAAACAATAATGCCCGCCCCACATTCAATCGTGAGGACAATGTAATGAGACAATGAGTCTGAAGTGCCTGAAGAAGCTCAGGGCACACTCCCAGACCCAGCACTGGGAAGTTCAAGGCCACAGGAACAGTGCGTCCTGAACAGGCTGCAAGGCTGGAAAAGAAACGTCTAGCTGCAAAGGCAGAGGATGGGAGGAGATGTGTATGTTCGCAAGAAGGGCAGCCACAGGATAGGACATGGGAGGCTCAATGGAATATGAGAAACCAGGATTCCTAAGGGGCTGGCCAAGGTCCCGTCTGCCTTTAGACACCAGCACCCGCACTCCCTTACACACTCACACACTCACATGCACACACATCAGCACACCAGAGCACCCAGGAGGAGAGTGCACACTCCAGACAGGCCCCATTCACATATATTTGAGGTCAACTTGTTTTCCACTTGGAACAAGGTAAAGACCAGTGGCCTGAAGCACAGGTAAGAAAGTGCCTGTTCGTGAGCCCTGCTCCATCCATCACTGCCCACGTGCGTCACCCGCCCCCATGTCTCCACAACCCCACCAGCTGCAAGAAGCGCCTTCAGCACGAACGCCGGGCCGGAGCCCTGGCTGTCCCAGAAGAAAGTGTCTTCTCACCCTCCCTCGCCCAGTCAGAGGGTCTGACGCCACAGGTCCTCGTCCTCATCCTGTGCATTGATTGGTGGAGTACAAGAAAGAGAAGAGCCCAAGACAACAGCCAAGATAGTCACAACCCACCTCCCACCCCCATTCAAACTTACCCTCCACCTTCCTGAGAGGCATGGTCTGGATCTGCAAAGATGTGGAACAGAGCAGATTACAGCCAGCAGGGACCTCTGCTCTGAATAGCGGGTCTGCCTAGGGCTGTGAAGAAGGGACAGGACCACCCACTGGGAACTGGAGGGTCAGGGTAAACCACCCCAACCCCCCAACGCATCTCCTGACATCCATATGTGACACGAATGGAGCCAGGTTGAATGGTAGCAGCCAGGGCAGCTCCATGCTCCATGTTCCCAGGGTGGGGAGACAAGAACGCCCCCTCTTCAGAGGGATGACGGTTTGAAAGGCGAGAGCCCCGAGCAAGTAGAATGGGACAGGCACACAATCAGTACTCTTGGTACAACTGGTGGATAATAGCCAGGACAAGGTAGGCACCCTTCCTGCCATATGGTGATCTGAGCTGAGTGCCCCAGGAGAAAGGAGGCATGATGTGGACAGTCACTGCACTGTCAGCGAGACCCCCCGTTTCCAGGACGTGCCTCTACTTTCTCCTTCCACATGGTTGCAAACAGGGCAGCCACTGTGACGTGACCCCACACCCCAGCCACAGCAGACACCGGACGTCTGGGCAGAGCATTCTGGACTGGTCATGTGTGAAGTCAAGAGCTATCAGCAGCCACTGGTTTGGGTTTTCTTGGTTTCTTTATGTGTTTGCTTATGTTTTTACCACATGAAACAGAGGAATGGAAGCCGACCTTCAGGGTGAAAGGAGAACTGAAGCAGACAGAATGAAAGGAACAGATGCACAGCAGAGGAAAACTTCTGACCATATTCATTTCTCTGATTCCAGTTTATTCCCAGACTCAGCTGCTCCCCTGCCTTGAGTTCTGTGAAACACCCTATCTAACCTTATGACAAATTTCCTTTTCTGCTTAAGCTTGAGTTGTTTATTACCCACTGGCTAATGACTCATCCAACTATTTCTTCCTTTACCTACCTGTATTAGAGACTATAAAACCAATTATTCACTTCCTAAGCATCCTTGCAGCCATAGCTACCCATGTGATATGGCTTTGATCAATAAAATATAAGCAGAGGTCTTGGCAGGGGGCCTTTTCATCAACATCTTTCATTGGATGTGGTTGTGATAGTTGGAGCTTCAGCAGCCATCTTACCACTGTGAGAATCAAGCATGAGAACAAAAGGTAAACATACAGAAGATGGTAAAAAGAAAAAGGGAGTCTAAATTTCCAATGCATAATTTTGCTGCTAAACCAAGACCAACAATAGTCACCTCTTTTCATGTTACAATAAAAATAAATCCCTATTAATCTAGTCTGTTATGTTTAGCCAATGGCTCCCTAACTGAAACATTTACAAACAAGAGTCCTGCGTAACATAAAGAAGAAAGCTCCAAACTGGACCTGAGTGGCCACAGCAGTGAAGAGCCAGGTGTTTAGGGGAGCAAACAGTGAAAAAAAAAAGCAGCAGAGGAGTAGGTGAGATAAGTTAACTGGGTGAAGTGTGGCTGGAAGAACAGAAAATGACAAACAGTTAGGGTGCAGGTACAGAAAGAGTGGACTAGATAGTGACTGTGGGTGCTCAGCCCCGGGGAGCGGTGTGGAGGGTGGTGTCAGGACCCTGGCAAGGCCCTGCGGCCACAGGAGGGGCCCTGCTGGTGGAAGGTGCACTTCTGCACAGACCTGGGGCTCAGGGCGGGGAGCAGATTAGCAGCTATAGGGGAAGTCACAGCGGCCGGGTCTGGGAGCGGGGAGCAGAGTGTGCCTTTCCATCGTCCTGTTTTCTCTGCCCACCTCATCAGAGGCTGCTAGTTTATGAAAAGGGTGTTGGTTAAGAAATGATGTCTGAGAACACAGTGAAAAGAGCACAAGCTCCACCTGCCTGGCTAGGGATGAATCTTACCCCCATCACTACACAGTGCCCTGGGTGGACTCCAGTGAGGCACATGACTTCGTCAGCCCGTTCCATCATCTGTTACATGACGATGAGGAAAAGGTAATGTCTACCTGGAAGGGTAGTCACAAGGCTTACATGAAGCAATAAGCAAAGTGTCAAGCAGGTGGCGGCACTCAGTACGGTCTCTGGTGTTAGTGACCCATCTACACACCCGGAAGGATGGCAGGCACATCTTCAGCCTGAGGACTCTCTTCCTTCCTTAAAGAATCTGACTGATGAGACTAATAATGCCGACAAATCCAGAAGAATCTAAGAGATGCTTGCAGGGAAGAGGCCGAGGCACAAGGGGCAGACCTACCATCTCCTCCTGGGAGGCGATGAACCTGGCTTGTTCCTGGAGCTGGGTGCGGAGGGCCTGGATCTGGCGCTGGAACCGGGCAGCTGCTGTCCTCTGATCCTGAGACAGCGAAGCCTGGAGCCTTTCGTTTTCCTCACATAGCTGGTGGGCACAGGGTGGTGGCTGAGTCAAATGCTGCAGGGACCTCCGAGAGCCCAGTGTCTGTGGGGTCTGCACCTGCAGGCAAATGCTATCGGGATTTCCCCTGAAGCCGGCAGGTAGAGGGTTTCCTGACCTGGTCAGGCAGCTTTCCAACAACACAGTTTGGGGACATTTTCAAGCTGCACCTGGGAAGAAGTAAGGATTGCATACAGGCCCCTAAGAGCAATCTGTCAGGTGTGGCTACCCACTGAAGGACAGTCAGGGAAGTGGAGCTCATTCCAAAATCACCAAATCAATGTGTTTAGGTGAAAACAAAAGGTGAGGAAAATGTGGAAACATGCTACCTCTGCTGTAAGAGCAGAGAGAAAAATGAGTCTATTTGTTTATATTTGCATAAAGACTCCACAGAGTATGTGAGAAAATAATAAAAGTGGTCACCTATTGGGGTGAGTACTAAGGACAGGCAGCCAAGATGGGGTGCAGGTGAGACTTTACTCAGGATATCTTAATCTATTTCTTCTGCTTTGGGAATGACTTTGAATATATTTGCCATCTTAAGATGTTTCAAATAAAATAAAACCATCGGAGGGGGTTACTGGAGTGGGAGCAGCTACTAAGGGCCGACTCTCAAGCACTCGCATCTTCTGAGTTCTCCCAGAACCTGAAGTTCTTGTTCACTGGCTTCCTCTTCAACTTGCCTCCTCCTCAGGGGCATCTTTACAGAAGCTGTGTTCTCTGCCCTGAGGCCTGTTATTCTCTGCTCACTGCGCTTGGTATCTAAGCCCTCCCATGGGGGCTCCCCAAGAACCATCACTGAGGTTCACAGCCATCTAGTTCTCTCCTGGGTGGGGCTTCAAAGAAGGACCCAAACACAAAGTGACCAGACAACTTGTCTGAGGTTGATAGCATGACTCTCCTCGGAGGCCCTGAAGGGGTCGCTGGTGAGAGGACCACAGGGTCAAGGTCAAAGGATGTGTTGGGTTCAGAAGAGAAGGCCCAGGGGCCACTGTCCCCTGCCAGGGGAGCCGCTGTTGGGCCAGCTGGCCCTTCTGTGTGCTGAGGAGGGTCAGCAACAAAATATCTGCCAACCAAAAACCCATGATGTGCAACTATGGAGACTGTTCTGGGCTCTCCCACTTCTCTCTGTTTCTGTCTCTGTATCTCTCTCTATGTGTCAGAAACAATTTTTTTAAAAATCTGCCAACCAGTATAAGGTGGAGGGAAAGATGGGGTGCTAAAGGATGAGAGGGGGTCACAGACACCAACCCCCACCACACACACACATAGGCCACGCAGAGAGCTACCTCTCTTTTCTGAGCCGCATGCTCTTCCTGCAGTTCCTTCATTTTTCTCTTCCATTCAGCTCTCTGCAAAAGATAAAAAGTTTATCAGAAAGGACCCTTTAGATATTAAAATATATTTTTAAACTATAGGAATGCAAAACTACTGCCTCATGACTAGGCAGACAGAAAAGTGAAAAGAATGGAAAGCCCAGACAATGATGGGAAAAAACATGGAATCTTAGTCTGGGGGAAGATAGATTATTGACTAATATTGTTCAAACACATAGCTAGCTGCCTGAAAAAGAAAGAAAAAAAAAACTGTGAACTTGGATTCTTATTTCATTTCTCAAACCAAAATAAATTCTAGGTGAGTCAATGATTTTAACATAAAAAATAAGAGTGTCAGCAAGATGGTAGAATAAGAAGTTCTAGCTCTCAAACCACCTGCACATAAGAACACATTTATGGGTGCCCAGGAATCCAGCTGAGAGGTTCCAGAACCTCGTTGGAGCAAAAATTCTGTGAATAAACACGTTGAAAAGGCAAAAAACAGTTTCACTTTACCTGCGCTACCTCTCCCCCAACACAGCACAGCTCGTTACCAAGAGGGACACCCTCAGTCTGTAATTTTTCCCACAAGGGGAAGTAAGAGGGGGTGCACCCAGCTACCCCAGCCCTGAAGGATACTGCCTTCTGTCTCACTCCACCCAGAGATCCCCTTCTGTCTCACTCCACCCAGAACTGAGGAAATCAGCAAGGCTGAATCAGCTTGGGGTGACTGACACACAAATCTCAACAACTGGCTATAGGTCCTCCTGGCTGGTTTATGGACACCAGAAGATATAAGAAAGAAAAAAGGTTAAAGTGAAGAGTATTTGTATTCAGTTGAAGTTAAGTTATCTGCTTAATATAGACTGCTGTAACTATAAAATGTTTTATAGAAGACTGACCCTAGCCACAAAGAAAAAACCTATAGCTGATATCCAGAAGATAAAGAGAAAGGAATCAAAGCAAACCACTACAAAAAATAAAATAAAATCATAAAATAAACATCAAATCACAAAGGAAAGCAGACGAAGGGATAAAAAAAGATATTTCATGCAAATGGAAATCAATCAGAGGAGGCTATACTTATATCCAGACAAAATAGACGTAAGTCAAAAACTGTCACAAGAAACAAATAAGATTATATAATGAAAAGGGGTCAATTAATCAAGAAGATATAACAATCATAAAGATATAGGCACCTAACATCAGGGCACCTAAACATATAAAGCAAATACTGAGAGAACAGAGGGAGAAATAGACAGCAATACAATAATAGTAAAGGACTTCATTATTCCACTTTCAACAATGGATATATCATCCAGACAGAAAATCAATAAGGAACCACAGACTGGAACAGCAGCACTATATAGCAGATAAATATGAGACATATACAGAACATTCCATCTTAAAATAGCAGAATACACATTCTTCTCAAGCACACAAGGAACATTCCCCAGAAGAGATTATACATTAGCCCACAAAACAACTCTGACTAATTTAAAACTAAAATCATATCAAGTTAATCTTTTCCAACCATGATGCATTGAAACTAGAAATCAATAACAGGAGGGGAACAGAAAAATTCACAAATATGTAGAAATTAAACAACGCACAGCACCCTCCTAAGCAAATAATGGGCCAAAGAAGAAAACAAAAGGGAAACAAAAAAATATCTTGAGACAAAGGAAAATGGAAACACTATATACCAAAACTTATAGGAAGCAGTAAATGAAATTCTAAGAAGAAAGTTAAATGTGATAAACTTCTACATTAAGAAAAAAAGATGCCAGGATGCCAGAATAGCTCAAAAGGTTGAGCATTTGCCTTGCAACCGTGAGGTCCACGGATCGAATCCTGACCCTAGCCCATGCAAACCCATATGTTGAACTGTGGAGCAATTGGTAACCACCAGGATGATGGCGAAGGTTCTCGCCCTGGGTGGCCCCACATCCACCTGCGTGGAATGAAACCATATCACAACTAATGATGTACAACTATGGATGGAGACTGCTCTGGGCCCTCCCCCGTGTCTCTCTCTCTCTCTTCACATTTCTCATTCACATCTCTCTCTCTCTCTCTCTCTCTCTGTCACCTCTCAAACATAAAATAAATCTGAAAGAAAAAAGATCTAAAATAAACAATTTAATCTTACATCTCAAAGAACTATAAAAAGAAGAACAAACAAAGACAAAAGTTAGCAAAAGAAAGGAAATAGCAAAGATCAGAGCAGAAATAAATGAAGGAGAAAATTAAAAAACAATAAAAAAGACCAACAAAACTAAGCATTGGTTTTGTTGGAAAGTAAACAAAATTGACCTATCCTTAGCTAAACTAAGAAAGAGAGAAAAATCTCAAATAAGTAAAATCAGAAATGAAAGTGGAGACATTACAACTAATATTGTAAAAAATGAACAGGATCACAAGAGGCGACTATGAACAATTATACACCAACTAATCGAATAATCTAGACATGGATAAATTCCTAGAAAAATGCAATGAATTATAAAGAAATAAAAAATCTAATCAGACCAATAATGAGTAAGGAGATTGAATAGATAATCAAAAATCTCCCAACAATGAAAAGCCCAAAACCATATAGCTTCACCAGTGAATTCTACCAAATGCTTAATGAATGAATGCAAATTTTTTCTCAAAACTTCCCCCAAAATTATAGAGAAAATGAACATTTCCAAACTAATTTTAAAAAGCCAACAAAGTTGAAGGACAAATAGAAAAGTGGAGAAAATAGCCACAATGAGAACAAATAGTTGGGTTAATTTCTATACACTGTAAATTCACAAATTGGTAAGGAAATCAATAGAAAAACAGGCAACGGATGTGAACAGAGTTTACAGAAAAAGAGTGGCTTTTTAAATGTGAAACTTGTGAAACATCAAGCAATAGAAGCACTTGACTGCTGACTGTTAAGTTACTCATGAATCTCTTCATAATCTTGGGGAGCAGAAACCAAAGCACAACCTGATGTAATTAATGACTGTGCCAACTGTCTTTCCTTGCCATGAAATTATCACAACTGGACTGTTGTAAAATTCATCCAGTGGTGGCCAGAGCTCCCTCCTCGTCCCTTCCAGCTCATCAGAGCAGATAATGCACAAGTCTTCCTAATTCCATGGTCAGTGACTTCTTATTGGTAACATGAAATCAGCCATGGTGGAAATACTTACACCACAGAAAATAGCAAATGCTACAGATCAAAGATCGTTTGGCTCCAGAGAGCCAGTTGTTAAATATTGACCATCACACCATTAAATCCATCCCAAGTACCTTCTTCAGACCCAGGAGGCTGCCAGGCTTTCTAAGAGCTGTTTTCAACTGGGTTGGAGTCAAAATGAGGGCAAAGATGTCCAATCAGAGTCACAGATGCGTAGACTTTGAAAAAGATCCCGAGCCAATCTGCTACTGCATACATGCCTATCACCGGCCACCCTGAGCCCCACAAGAACCCTAATCTATGTTTGCATGTATTGGCAGAAGGTCTGAAAATATACAACTTTCATGTCTTTCAACTTCCCCAAAACCATAGAGCAAAAACCAGAAAGTCTGTGAGAAACATGGTTATTGGCTGGCTCTGGGAAGAAAAGCCTGGGGCACCCATTCACCTGCATTTCCATCTTCTCCCTCAGGGCCTGGAGCTCCTGCGCCTGCCTGAGGCGCTCTTCGGACTCCTCATCCTGCAGCGACCCCAGGTTGGACACCACCACGCGGTGGGACTGCAGAGCCTTCAGCTTCTGAAAAGGCCAAGGCATCTTACTTAGAAGAAGATCTAATCGTGACATTGGTTTACACCTTGAGCAGTGTCAGAAAGGAACACCGTACCCCAACCTCCAACCCCAACTCCTCACTAGTTATCTGCATGCATCTAAATATGCAAACAAGTCTGTGTTCCCCTCCTCTGGAGTTCTCCTGAGAGCTCAGGCCTCCTGCACAAGAAAAGCCATTTCCCTTGAAAGAACAAGAAATGGACTGTCTTACAGTGTTTTCTATAATCACTCTAAATGGAATCATCTTTTCCCCCAGAATTCTTAAGTATATATTAACAAAATAATTATCCAGCTACACTGAGAATTATGTATCCTGTTTGGTTCCTATCCTTTAATAAAAATAAAACAATAAAATGTCAGGTGAGAGGAGACAAATAAGAGAGACATAACATAAATATATAAGCAATCCTTGAGGGGAAAAGAAAAAACAAACTGCATGTTCCAATTTAGGAGAATGTGATCCAAGTTCAAAGGAAACCATGGATGGTAAGAATTATGTCCTCACTTGCCAAAACTCAGGATTTCCTAGCCAAAAGTAACCCTTGGACCCTTGATGAGGTGGTTTCTAAACAACTCTAAATTCAAATCAATACCTATCTATCAAATGTCTAGACAAATACACACACACCGACACACACTACCACCACCCTCATTTCAACCCCACCATCTACCTGCTTCAGCTTTCCACTTCACATTGAGAAGATGGATCACCCAGGACTCCAGGCATATCCTATGACCATCCCCTTTTGGGACAGTTGTCGGGGTGTTTGTTTAGGCAGAATGTGAAATGACTATGAGAAACATTACTTGACAGTCATTTTCAAAAACAAGAAGAGATTCTCCTTGATGTTAAGAGCATCCATGGGAGCTAAGTATATTCTGGAAATATTTCTCCTCAAAACTTTTCCCTAACACAGTTTTAGATCTGTAGGTTTGTATGGGAAAATATGGTCTAGAAGATAACTTTCATAAAGTGTTCCTGGACAAGCTTAATAGTATAGCCAGTAGAAAACCAGAGGGCTAGGGGAAGCCGGGATGGCTCAGTGGGTTGGGCGCTCGCTTTGCAGCCCTGGGGACCGAGGATCGAATCCCGGCCCCGGCCCGTGCGGACCCATATGCTGAATTGGGGAGTGCCCCCAGTTCAGTTCTCGCCGGGGTGGGACCCTGGCCCAGTTCCTGCCCTGTGCAGCCCCGCTCACCTGTGGAATGAAACTACGTGGAAAAACCAATGATGTGCAACTATGGAGACTGTTCTGGGCCCTCCCCCTTCTCTCTGTCTCTGACTCTGTATCTCTCTCTGTCAAAAACAATAAATAAATCTTTAAAAAAGAAAAAGAAAACCAGAGGCCTAAAAGTTTAAAGAGCTAGGTTTAAATCCCAGCTCCATCTCTTAATAGCTGTGTGACCTTGGGCAAGTTATGTGGCCTCAATGTCTTCACCTGTAAAGGAGAAATGTTAATAGTTTTCTTAAAAATAAAAAAAATAAATAACTTAAAAAAATTAATACACTAATGATGTACCTACTTTGAGAATATTGTGATTGGTTGTTATGAGGATTAAAAGTTAGTGTACATAAAGTGCTCTGCACAGGGGGCTAGAACATACTACATACAGTCAGTAAACGTTAGCTATTATGTGTGACCTCCACAGACTCCACAGAGTACCTGCCATACAGCTAGCACTCTGAAAATATTTATGGAGAGAAAATTTATTTATTTACATTTTGCCTCATTTCTTGTCATCATGAAAGCCCTTTGCAAAAATAAGAATAATATCAGGATGCCGGGATAGTTCAGCAGGTTGCACCTTACAATCACAAGGTCTTGGGATCAAATCCTGGCCCTGACCTGTGCAAACCCGTATGCAGAACTGCAGCACAGCTGGTAACCGCCAGATGGCTCAACGGCAAAGGTTCTCACCCCCTATGTGTAAGGCCCCAGTTTGGTTCCCGCCCCTCACAGCCCCACATCCACCTGTGTGGAATGAAGCCATGTCACAACTAATGATGTGCAACTATGGAAACTGCTCTGGGCCCTCTCCCCTTCTCTCAAACAATAAAAATAAATCTTTTTTAAAAAAGGATAATATCTAGAGTTTTCTTACTTTATACCAGATAATGTTAAATGCTGTCTCTGTGCTAATTTAACCCTTTCGGCAACCAAAAAGAAACTGAGGCACAGGAAAATTAAGTAACAGACAGTATGTGATAAAGCAAGAATTCAAGCACAGGCCTCTGGTATCTAGCTTCACAGTGTATTAGCCCCCAGGTGGCAGAGGAAATAAAACCAGTACAGACTAAGAAATAAATTTTGAGAATAAGCAGATTTTCAACAAAAGAACTTTTAAAATGCTTTGGGTTGGGTACCTCTTCTAGCATAGAGTTATGGTTGGCAACACTTTTAAATTCATCCCAAAATAATTTTTTTAGCTTGTCTAGTTCCCCATATAATTTGGCTCGCTCTTTTTCTTTCCATTCATCAAATTCTTTCTTAGCTTCTATTTCCCTCTGATGAGTGATCTCTGCTTCCTACAAAGAAAAGCAAGAACAATTGAATCATTAATTCCACATAATGGTAAATATTTACTGAGAAACTGCTAGGGACCCTTACCCATGCAAGTCACTATGGAGACCAAAAGAACATTCGTCCCACAGTCCCCACTGTTTGGACTTGGAATGGGCCAAGTCTTATCTGAACTGTAAAGTCCTTTAAGAATAAGGATCAGATCTTTTCTCTCTATTCCTCACAATGCCTGGCATAATTGGTGCTCAATAAGTGCATTCTGAGGGAATGAATGATAGGAAGGAAGAGAGGGAAGGAGAGGGGCAAGTTTATGTATTTTCGTTTTACAAATGTTTACCGAGTACCTCCTCTGGGCTGGATTCTGGGGCTTTCAGAACAGAACCGTCTTGGTCTTTAAAATGGCTATCTAAGAGTGCAGAGTAAGAAGTTAAAAGTCAGGTTCAAACGCCCTCGGAGGGTGCTGAATAATGCATGAAACTGCAACCCCGGCCCTATTTGTGGCCAGACAGGTCTGGCAAACAATTGCATTTTCCTTTCCACACTACCTAAAATCATCTGCCACATTCAGGAAGATGCCATCCTAGCTCTGACTCCCAACTCCAGGAAAGCAGCCAGACTCCTGGCCCCTGGGACACATGTGCATCCTGGGTCTCCTGAGTTGTCCATGACGGGGTCTCCTGATGTCTACTCCCTATGCCCACCTGGAGCCGCCGCTGCCTCTCAGCCTCCCTCTGGGCTTCCAGTTCCCCTTGGGTCCACTTGAGCTTGGCCCGCAGCTCTTCTAAAACCTCCTCCACGGGCTGTTCCTGCTGCTTCTGTTTTCCTGTGGGGTCTGTGCCAGGACAGAGTGACCAGCGTAAGTGACAAAGTCAGTGGAGTGGAGTTCCTGCCTGTGGAATCAATCACACCTCAATCTGAGACTAGCTTTGCCACTTACATTGACTTACATTGACATTGGCCAAATGACATAGCCTCTAACCCTCAGTTTCCTCAACCTGGAAAATGGAAAGAATAATAATGCCTGACTCAGGGGGTTGTTGTGAGGGAAATGTGATCCTGCGAAGTGTTGAGCATAGCACCTAGCATGACAGCTCAATAAATATGGACTACTGTTGTCACTTCACAGAACTATTTTGACATTACTGACACATGAAAATGTGAATGTAAAATTACTAGAGTAACAGATGTAGAATACCAGATAGCATGTACACACTAATTATTAATACAAAATCCTGATAACAATCAGAGAAAATTTTTAAAGAATGAAAATAGTTGTAGTTTTAAGTTTACTTTTTTCAATAATATAATAAAATTTAAACACATGGTTTTAAATTTCAAATGAAATAAAGGCAGCATGCATTATGAGGGAAATTTTAGACAAGGTTGCTTTAAGTGTTTAATTTAAAAAATTTAAGTTAAAGAAAAGACTCAGAATGAATTATAAGGAAGATTCTAACTAAACTACTTACTGATAAAGCAAGAGGTAAGGGTTAATGAAAAAGATACCAATTGTACTTGTTACTTTTTGTTACATTTGTTACTTTTTTAAGCATATCTAGTGGTTATTAGATGGTACTGTTTTTAAAACTCTAACCTTTTCTTTGAAAAGAAATAAAGGCTTTTTCAGATACGACATTTTGGAAACAAGCAACTTTTAGATGCAGTGGTAATTAATTTGGGCTAATAAAGTGATTTGAGGTGAGCGTGTACTAGGAGAGCTGCGATATCTGAGAAGACAGATGCCTAAGAATAAAAAGGTCATGAACGTTAATGTAGCGAAGTTGCCTTAAGAATTTTTTTTCCTCTCCTTATAGCACTTTACATTAAGGAAGTAATAAGGAATATGCACAAAGATTTACATGCAAGAATGTTGATCATCATGTGATTTATATTAGAGATCTCTTTGAGTAACTCATATAAATTATAAAATAATTCAATTGTGAAATAAATTATGATAGCAGTATGAGAGGATACTACTCAGCCATTAAAAATCATGTTTTCAAAGATGATTTAATAACATTGGAAAATGTGATACATTCTTAATGAAAATAAGCAATAGTCAAAACTACATACTATATGATTATATATGTATACAGAAAAATGACAGAGAATACAACAAAATATTAACTGCAGGTGATACTGTCCATGATTTTTATTTTCTCTTTTCTACTCTCCTCTATTTCAATTTTATATATAACAGGTATTTTTTTTCCCAGTTTTTTTTTGTTTTGTTTTTTGTGGTAAAACACATGTAACATAAAATTAACCAATTTAACCAATTTTAAGTGAACAGTTCAGGAGTATTAAATGCATTCATAATGTTGTGCAACCAACCACCATCCACTCCCATAACTCTTTTTATCTTGTAAAGCAGAAGCTGTCCCCATTAAACAATGACTCCCATTCTCCCTTCCCCCAGCCCGTGCCATGCACTTTCTGTTTCTGTGAATTTGACATTCTAGGTAACTCATATAAGTGGAATCATTCAGGATTTGTCTTTTGTGACTAACTTGGTTCATTTAGCATAATGCCCTCAAGATTCATTCATGTTGAATTTCCTTTCTAAGGCTGAATAATAGCCATGTGGTGGGTGTGGGTGTACACACACACACACACACAGAGAACATTTTGTTTATTCATTTAGCTGTCAATAAACATTTGGGTTACTGCCACATCTTAGCTACTGTAAATAATGCTGCTATAAACACAGTATACAAATAAATTATGGGGAAAGCTGGGATGGCTCAGCGGGTTAAGCGCTCGCTTTGAAGTCCTGGAGACCGAGGATCAAATCCCGGCTCCAGCCCAGGCGGACCCACATGCTGAACTGGGGTGTGCCCCCAGTTCAGTTCTTGCTGGGGCCTATGCGGGAGGCTCCTGGCCAAGTTCCTGCCCTGTGCAGCCCTGTGCCCACCTGTGGAATGAAACTATATGGAAAACTAATGCTGTCAACTATGGAGACTGCTCTGGACCCTCCCCTTTCTCTCTGTGTCTCTCTGTCTGTTTCTCTGTCAAAAAAAAAGAATATCAGAAAAAATAATAAATTATGTCCTCAAAGACATACATTTTTATCAGAAAAAAAACTATTTAATAATTGAAAATCTGTATTTCACCAGGAGTCTCCAATACAGAACAAAGAAGAATTAAATATGTAAAAATGCTTAGTGACTAGGTAAATAGTGTTGTTTCAAAACTCTAAATCTGTTCTTTGAAAATGAAATTAAAATGAAAGAAAATAAGGGAAATGTTTTGTTTAATGGGATTTTTATATTTATATTTGAATAGCTATATGTATTCTGTTTTAATAGCTATTTTAGGAGAACCAGGATGGCTCAGTGGGTTAAGCGCTCACTTTGCAGCCCCGGGGACCGAGAATCGAATCTCGGCCCCAGCCCGTGTGGAACCATGTGCTGAACTGGGGAGTGCCCCAAGTTCAGTTCTCACCGGGGTGAAGACCCCGGCCCAGTTCCTGCCCTGTGCAGCCCCGCCCACCTGTGGAATGAAACTATGTGGAAAAACCAATGATGTACAACTATGGAGACTGTTCTGGGCCCTCCCCCTTCTCTCTGTCTCTGTATCTCTCTCTCTGTCAAGAACAATAAAAATAAATCTTTAATAGCTGTTTTAGGACAGGAAGCTACCTGTCTGACTCCCAGCCCCTTTTCTTTACACACGTGGTCAGAAAGCCTCCCAGCCCCATGTGGGATGTCCACAGTAGATTGTGGGCTCACCCTCAGCTGGATGGTGAGGTTCTGAGGGCACCTTTGGTGGTATATGTGCCCTGTACCCACTGAATACCACCCCCGGCCCTTCCCCAGTCCCAATGGGGCCACCTGGACTCACCACCATGCCTGCGCTGGATGTGGCCCCGGAGGAAGGTGGCATTCATGAATGTCTTGTCACACAGGTGGCACTATATAGAGGGGAAGTGCAGGATTAGATCACCTGAGTCTGCCTGGGATTCTTTCTATATCAAAACTCCCATTTCCTTGGGACCCCAAGGCTGCTTCAGAAATGAAGGATTTCATTTACTGAGTAAGGCAATGGTGTCACCCCCTTGTGCCCCCAACAAATATGCATATTGAGCTTGAAAACTCTACCAGTAAGCGTCCTATGGAACTGTGCACCCCGACTAAGTATTTGATGATACTAAGGAATTTTTGTTGGTTTTACAGGGTGTGATGATGGTATTGTGTTTATGTTTAAAAGTGGGAGTCCTTGGCTTTTAGAGATACATACTGAAATATTTACAGGTAAAATCACGTGATTAATACACTTCAAAATAATCCAGAGTTGGGGGAAGTGGGTAGGGAAGCAAAGCAACAGCAATGGCCATGAGTTGGTAACTATCGGGCTGGGTAGTGTGCAGATAAAAGTTTGTTATATTACTCTCTCTATTTCTGTATATGTTTAAATTTTGCCAAAATGAAAAGGTTTTTTTTAAATACCAATGTCCAGGTTTCACCCCAGAGTTGAGAACCACCAGAGCAGAAGACAGCCAATAATAGCATCTCTAATTCCACTTCACTCTCCTCAAGCAGTTCAGACCCTGCCAATCTATCCTATCTTTCCCTGTGTAACTTCAAAATTCTTCCAACACAGCTCTGAAGGCTGCCATTACTAGTCACTCAGAGTAAGAGGGCAGATTATTTGCAATCTTTACACAAGGGTAAATGTGACAGAAATTGCCCGTTGTCCCCTAACACCATTTTCCCTTCTTTAGCAATAGAAACCTTGAACTTTGCAGCCTCCCTTGCAACCAGATGTGGCCATGTGACTAAATTCTAGCCAATCACATTTCAGCAGAAGTGCTATATGCCATTTCTGGGAAACATCGTTAAAGAAAGACTCAGGACATTCCTCATCCGACCTCACCTTGCTGAACAAAATGTGGACTCAAGAGCTGGAATGCAGGCAGCTATCTTAGACCATGAGGCAGAAGCCACATGACAAGGCTGGCAGAGAAATATAGAAAAAATTGGGTCCATGATGGTTGGGACATTACATACCAGTCTTACATTGCTTACCTCTTCATTGTGTTCCTAAGAGAAAAATTAAGCATATATACTTAAAAGAACAGAGAAAAAGAAACTTTGATCTGATTCAAACATTTATGATTTCAGGTTTTCTGACACCCACAGTAAAACTTAATCCAAACGAACACAACCTGGATTGATAGTTGACAGACTTTGCCAACTCTAGAGTTCCAAAGTAACACAAATGAGTTGCTAGTTGTCCGAAGGAATTCGAGTTGGGTACAGTGGAGAATATTTGGTAAGGCATCTGAATCCAAATTATAAGCCCTCTCCTCATCCCACCCTCCCAGCTTCCCCATTCCCACCTCAAGCAGCACACTCACAAACCAGGCACCGAATGCAGGACAGCCACCACTGCCTTCCAGCTAAAATCCACACTCTACTGTGGCATTCAAGGCCACCATCATAATGTGGCCTGGCTCTTCTATCCTCTCCTGCCACTTGTCTCACCACTGTCCCCTGCCCAGCCCCAAAGCCATCACACTGAGCACCCTTCTCACACTGGCTTGTTGGCTGCCTCTGTCCATAACACACCTTTACAAAACCATGCTCAACACTCACGACTCTGTTTAAGCAGCACCTCAGGAAGGCTCTTCTTCAGCCTCCTCTGTGCTCCCACAGCTCCTCAGCCATTGATCTTACTTAACACTTTCCCCAGTGGTGGCAGTGGTGGCTGTCCAGCATCAGGTGTCCTAGAAAGGACAGCTGTTCATTTTGGGCAGTGCAGTAACCACTCCCTCTTCCTCTGGTAACAGCACCCAGCCCTCCTCTGGAAATTACCTTCTCCTTCACGCTCCAGCCAAGAGCTTCAGTTCAGTCCCAGCTCTGTGGTGGAGCACATGACCTAGACCAAAGCCAATCAGAACCCTACATTTCCGGGGCCATGTGACTGGTTCAGAGATGGGTAGGAAACCCACATAAAGGAGACATGCTGGCAAACTGGCTGGGTTGCTGGGACCAAAGTAAGCCCCCTGTCATGTCAGCCTTAAATCTGGGAAAATGAGAAGTTGGCATGACAGTGGCCCAACTTGCTACCACACAGACAGAATTTTTCTGAGAATGGAACTCACACTGAGGAAGAATTGCCAAGTGCTACAGACAAAGACACTAGATTCTAGTGCCATCTGATTCCTGGGGCAAAGCCTGAGTGCTACCATCACCCTGGACTTTTCATTTACATCAACCAATAAATTCCTTATTGGCCCACACCAATTGGCTGTTTTGTCACTTAGTACTGAAGAGTTCTGACCTTTTTCTTTATCATAATTAACGTTGTATCAATTATATCAATTACCATTCTACCAATTAACACTGTATCATAATGATTCTTTCTGTTCTACCCTCCCCAAAACCATGAGCTTCTTGAAAACCTGAACCAACGTGACTTGTGCCTACATCCTCAGAGTCTGGCATGGAGCCTGCCCACCATGACAGTTTATTAAAGGACAACTGTCCCCAATCCAGACTTTCCATGGAAATACACCCAAATGCTCAAATGCTGTTCGGGGTAACTGTCACTTGGTCGAATAAATGGGCCACTTTTCCAGAATGGTCTTGACTCTATAGTCCCTTGTCACACACTGGTTACACACACACACATACACACACACCTCTTACAAACCTCACTCTCTACATGCACACACAAACCCCTCCTACATACACACATACATACACACTCACACCCTCCATTAATACACACATCCTTAGACACATATATAGCCTTCATTCATTCACACACCATAAATATTTCTTTGTATGCACACCTACACACATACAAGCCCACATCATACACCCCATATTCTACATACACACAGATATACCTTTCAAATATTAACATGCACACATTAGACACACACATATTCACACCTTCCATCAGCACACACACATACCCTCCATACATTCACACACGCACACACTAGACATGCACCCTCTCCATAAACACACACTCTATGCAGACACATCCTTCATACACATACCTGCCACACATGTACATTCTATACACACACACATACACACAGTAGAACCTGATCAGTCACCTTGGGCTTTCTGGCCATGAGCAGTGTCTCTAAAATCTCCTAACCAGTGAGAATGGCCCAGAGCAGCCTCAGGGCCCAGGGAGTGGCGCTGCCCAGGTGGCCCGGTGGCTGGTACACAGCCCTGCCACGACTCCTCACCGTGTGGTAGCTGTGGGCACCTGTCTGCAAGAGCAGCTGCTGCAAGGTGCTGATCATCTTGCGACGCCGGCGGCTCTCCTCCCTCACGCCCTTGAGCTCGTCAGCCTGGCGGCCCATCTCCTGCTGACCTCTCTCCTGCTGGCCCAGGCTGGCCTGCAGCCGTGCCTCCAGCTGGGCAACACTGGCACTCAGGCAGTCCTGGCAGTGCAGCAGGTACTCGATGCTGAGCTGTGCCAGCCGCAGCACCTTGAGCAGCGCTGGGTCCACAGGCTGCCCACAGCGGCTGCATGCCTCCCGGTCCAAGTTGCAGAAGGTGACACCAGCGATGTTCTCCTGCAGGGTGGCTACGTCCAGCTCCCGTGCCACGCGGTCCACATCCAGGCTGCTAATGCGCCTCCAGTCCACACTCTCGCAGCGAGGCTGAAACTTGAAGGCAGGGAGTGTGTACGCTCCAAAGAGAGGACCACCGAGACTCTCAGCAGCGGCAGCCGAGGACTGCATGGGTGAGGGAAGCCCGGGGCTGACCGCTGAGGGAGGGTGCCACCGAGGCCACAGCAGCAAGCAAAGGAGCTAAGAGAGGGCCTGGGAAACGAGAAGACATTCCAAGTTAGGCACGCTGCGTGGGCGGCATGCACGAGCCTCTGTGGGGTGTGGGGAGGGACCTAACACCAGCTGGAGAATGAGTGGTATGCACTGACATGGCCCTAGCTGTGGAAAGCAAGGGAGTAGCTTTACAATAACAAAGCTATGGACTCAGATCCTCAGCCTTGGACAAGTTCCTTTCCATTTTTAAGCCTCTTAGGGACACTGGGGATCCCTTTGCAGGTTTGTGGTTAGCAACAAGGCAGGCAAGGCACCCAGCTGGGTGCCTGGCACACAGTAGGTCCTCAGTGAACATCCCCTTGCCCAAGTCCACTGCCAGAGGTCTTTGTCAGGAGCAACTGTCAAATGTATAAATCGGGCATCCTGCAACTCTACACTGACCTCAGGTTAAAGTCCACCAACCTGCCGTGGGTGACATAGCCACCTAATGTCCACAACACTCCCTACTCCCTCCTGTAATTACAGATCACAGTGGACCGGGGCAGGCGACGTCGTCCAGCTTCCCTGGCAGGACAGTGTCATCTTTGATGCTATTCTCTCCAGTGGGATGTGAGGGAAACAACGTCTGCCACCCCTGCGCGGGCAGGAGAGGGGGCAGCGGTGCCCAAGAGAGTGGCCACATCTCTGCACGCAGGTCGTGCTCAACCTGTGATCTTGTTTCCCAAAACTGATTACACTTTATCCCAATAAACGCACACAAGTGTGCAAAGGTGCTTGTGCTAAAGTTGTCATTGTAGTATTGTGTGTAATAGCAAAGTATAAGAAGAAATATACCGTATTTTCCGGCATATAAGACGCCCGGTCGTCTTATACGCCGGAAAATATGGTAAGAAGGCAAAGAACAAAGTACAATAGGGGATACAAATAGCATCACTATACAATGAAATACTATGAGGCGGTTAATGACTAAGGCAGCTTTACATGTACTGAAATAGAATAGGGATCATATATCTGAATATCTATATCTAATGCCTATGAGGGAAGAGGGAAATTAGAGTAAATGAATGAATAAATAGATGAATGGTGCATGGGTAGAAAATGTATAAATGGATAGATAGATAGATAGATAGATAGATAGATAGATAGATAATAGTTACATATACATAGACAGATAAGGCTTACATAGACCAATAATGATTACTTTCTATATATGTAAATGATTCTATTTGTCATTCATGTAAATCGTAATTATATAAAATACATATACTAATTTATGATTCATTATATATATTATTGCCTAAGTATAGACTATTTCTAGAAAAATAAACAAGCTGTTAGCATAGTAACCAGCTACCTCTGAGAATGGGAATGGTGGTTTGGAGAACTTTATCTTTCACTTTCCACTTCTGTATACCATTTAAAGTTCTTTGCATCATCATCAATTTAGTTCTATAATGTTTTAAAGAAAAAAAATATAATTTCTGTCCTTGAGGAGAATCATGGGCAACAAGAAGTACATGTGACCTTATTTGGTCAAATTCTTTCTAAATCATGTCATTCAGACATTAAAGTGTAATAGGAAAGTCAGAGAAGAGAAGGGTCATTGATGTCATAAAGGAGAAGGGCCTTGAATTCTCCTTCATGGTGGGGCTGAGTTTGCAAAGAAGTGAAGGGCCCCCAGGAAAGGGCCCAACCCCCCTGAGCCTCTGTCTTCATTTGGGAACAGCGGTGATAGGCCTGCCCTACCTCCCCCTACCCCCACACACCCCACCCCTTTCAGGATGCTGTGATAACTGCAGGAGAAGCAAAGGGAAGGCACTTAGTAATAATACCAGCTGCAGTACAGGGAGTGTCAGCTACAAACCCTAAATACCAACCTCCAAACAGCAATTACTATTCCCATTTCACAGACAAGCAAACTGATGTCTGGAGAGGTTAAGTGGCTTGCCCCAGGTAGGGAGGCCAGGGTTGAGATACAGTTGGAGGTGCATCTGGCTCCAAAGCTTGGGGACTGTAAACCACCCAACATGATTCTTGAGGCTATTTGTCCTAAAAACTTCATTCAATCATTCATTCACTCCCCCTCATTTACAGCATGACTACCCAGGCCCAGTGCCAGGCACTGGGGCTACCAAGGTATTTTAGCCACACACTGTCCCACCCATCCAGGAGCTCCATGTGGCTCCTTCTTGCCACAGCACCGAGTTCAAATCTACTCCTGATCTGGAAGACTGCCCACAGGATGCTGCGGACCCACCTCTTCCATTTCATCTCCTACACATCCCTTTCTCAGATACTCTTCCCCACCACGTACCCCAAACACAAAGCTCTCCAGCCACAAGCACCATGGCCATGAGGAGGAGACCAGCACATTTCTACTTAACAGGTAGCATTATTTTAAAAATAAAAATAAAAAAAGGAGGCAGGCGAGATGATACTCACCATGCTCTACTTCAAGCTGCCACTGTGTCACTGGCGCCTCAGAGCCGATTGCCACAACAAGCCATGGCTTGGCGTAACAGCAGGTTACCAGGCATGCTGTGGGCAGGGTAACAGGACACCTGCTTCCTGCGCTCCTGCAGGCCCGGAGCTCACCTGAGAATGCACTGTTTAACTATTTAAGCTTTGGGCACTGGTGTTGGCCCACAGTCCCCTCTCTAATATTAATAAAGGCCGATAACACTCCAACAACAACCCTCCAGGCTCTCGCCCTACCCCTTCGCATGCTCCTTCCAGCCTCTTCCTTGAACAGTTACTACCCTTCCACCCCAGAGTGTGTCAGTGCCCTTGTGATAGTCACCAGTGACCCATCTGTCCCCGTACACTTTCCCTGGAAAGGAGTTCACACATACCCACAGCTTCAACGATCAGAGGCCTGCTTGAGACTGAGGCTGAGGCTGAGCTATGCCCAAATCCCTTTCTTACTGGCCCATCGGTCTCCTGGGACCTTTAGACCAAACCTTCCAATACTGATACCAGAAATTACAAATCCAAATTCCAATGCAAGAAACATGCCAGGTGTAACAGAAGCCTCAGTACAAGCCTGGTGATAAATGGCAACTGATTCTCCATCTTGGTGTCCAAGATACAGTCGGCAGCAGTGCTCCAGTGTGGTCTCTGGATCTGTAGCAGCTGCATCCCCTGGGACCTTGTGAGAAATGCGGATTCCAGGCTTATTAATTCAGAACCACGACAGTAGGGAGTGTTGGGGCTGAGGGGAGTGTATGTCCTATTTAAAAAGCACAGCCACCACTTCAGCCACATGGAAATGAATGTGTTCCTCCTGAGCTCATTCCAACTTCTTTAAGAAGATATCCGAAGGCCTCTGACTGTTTCCAAACTACTTTCTAGCTGCATCTCCACTTCCCATATTACTTGCTATCCACACTTTCTGATGTCTGGGTTATTTATTTATAGGCACTGTTTTTAAGTACTGTATAAAGATAACTCGGGTAATCCTCAGACCACCCCCCAAGGAGGTACTATTATTATTTTAGCCACAAGGAAGTGAAGCTTGCCCAGGTACAAGAGGCAGGATCCAACCTCATGCTGTCCGGTGACAGCATCTGCACTCTTAGCCACTCTACCATGCTGCCTCTTAGTTTAGGTGGCCCTCAGCCAAGTCCTTCTGCTCCTCCTACAGGTGAATGCACGCCTCCCAGGGCTTGCTTGCACATGATTATCACCATAAATCCCTCCCAGGACCACAGTTAGAATTCCCTGCCCCACCCCTGGGCTCCCAGAGCGCAGAGCATACACGCCTTTGGTCATACTCACCATATTCTGGTCTGAGGTGAAGTGCCTGTGCCAAATACATTTCATCCATCCTCTCAACAAATGATCCCTGAGCCCCTACTAAGTGCCAGGCACTGTGACTGACACTCAGAATTGATGGAGACATAGGCAACCATCTCTGCCATTGTTAACAGAAATAGTTAACAGTTCTGGAATGGTTATAAGGCTTTACACGTATTATCTCATTTAATTCTCACAACAAGCCAGTAAACAGATGAAGAAACCGAAAGAATGAACAAGGAGGGAGAATGATTTTCCCACAATCACACATCTAGTACGTGATAGTATCTGGAGCCAGAGTTCATTCTCCAGAAAGACAGGAAAATACACAGAAATTGCCCTGCAGAGTGGTCAGTGCCAGGGTAGGATCTAGGACAGGGTGCTATGGGAGCACCAAGGAGGGGCCCTACCAGGGCATTCCTGTCTCTTTTCTCCACTCTCCACTCACCCACCCCACCCACCAACACCCATGAGCTCCACAAGGGCTGAGACCTCAGCTTATTCCCATCTGTTGTATTCCAGCCCCTAGCATATTGCTCACAGCCCTGATTTTTATTGAACTGAGGAGAATTGTCACAGTCTTAGAATATCTGCCTCAAAAATCGATACTCTTGGGGTCTTGGAGAGCAGAGGCCATGGCCAGCAAGAATTAACATAAAGAGTAAGAATGAAGTGAGGAGTCCTTCATTTGGACTCCTTGGAGAGAAATGCCACTCAGACTTAGTAAAATGATTGATTTGTTGACCACTTGTGTCCATAGCTTAACCCCATGGGCCACTAACGAAAGCTGAGAATGCAGGAGACCTGGTACGTGGGCTGCGACTCCTCAATGAGGAGTCCAAACTGATTGTCAAGATGTGGTCACAGTGTTCTAGCGTCTCCCCTGAGCAGTCCTAAAACCCTCCCATTGACACTCTGAGCACATTCTGTAAATATTGAGAATGGCAGCCCAACTCCCAGCTGTACAGAACTCTGAATTACGGGTCTTGATTTCATGAGGTTTTACTGAGTCCCCCAAGTACCGCTCCTATCTTCCACTAGAACCCCGAGGGTTCGATTCTCAGAAGTCCTAGGGCTCTAGCATCGAAAGGTGAGGACTGGGAATTTGGTGACTATGAGGATGATAGCAGCCATCATTTATTAAGTATCTATGTGCCAGGCACTGTGCCAGCCATAAAAAGTAATATTTCTGGCTGCCATACAGTCTTGCATGTAGCTACGATTCATCTCATCTGAAAAATGTAAAAACTAAGGCTCAGAAAAGCTAAGGGACCTTTCCCACGTCACTCAGCTACTATGTAATGAGGCCAAGATTCAAATCAACTTCTGACTTCAAAGCTTTTGAATTATGCCAAACTACCTCCTAATGATCATGACGATGATACATAAATTATTTCTAATTATGAAAATTACAGTACCTGAGATTTCTTGATCAAACTGCAAGGACTGAAAGAGTTTATCACAAATCACAGCAGGGTCAGGGCTGGAGACCTTAAATTCTCCCTGTACCTAGGCAGACTTAACTTCAGTGCTTGCATCTGGCTGGGTTAGGATGGGCAGAAGACAAAGTCAGATGCGAACACTACAGGTTACGTGGAAACCACATACCCAGAGGGCAGGAACACTGGGCTTTCTCCAAACTGAATTAGCAGTGGACTGGTTTTCCCACATGTGGGAATAGAAAGACAGGCAGAAATGACTCACTGTCATTAGGAAATCTAAAGCTATTAACTATCTCCAGATGCTTTGATGGGGGGTCTCAGGAAACTTCCCAATCCTAGAACAATGCCATGAATTAGTGGGACCCAAAGATTAATATTTATACTAGCGTTCCAAACTCACTTCATTGTTGAAGAGATTGTTTGTACCTTGGGCAACCCATAGCCAAGAAAGAAAGCCCATCTATCTACTACTACCCTTGCTTTGCACATTCCCAGTGACGGGGTGTTCATCACCTCACGAGATAGCCATCCCATAGTGAAACAACTCCTGGAGACTTTATCGTCTTCTGAAACCCACCTATAATCTGCTAAAGATAACTTTCACAAAATGGACCCAAAACCTGATTTTTAAACAAAATTCTGGCTAACTTTTTCATGTAAATTGACAGCTAGACAACACGACCACCACTGCCACCTTCCTGTCTCTTCTGCATCCTCAAGAATGCAGCCAAGAAAAGCACATGGAAGAAGCCAAGCTCTCAAGGCAAGGCTGCTTCCAGACAATCATTTACAAGCCCGCCCCGGCTCCCAGCTAACCTCAGCCATGCCCGCCCCAGGGAGCTCAGGCGTTTCGTTAGTGCTAATTGTTGTGGCTGCCAAGGTAACCTTCCCACAGTTTGCAAACAGGCTGTACACACACCATAGGCAAGGGAACAGGGGAGACCCCAAAGGGGATGGGAGTGACCCAAGAGCTCTCCTGGAGGACTCCAGTACAGCCCTTAGACTTCTCTGATCCTGCTGTTTTCTAAAGAAAGGAGTCCTCCTTTTTTTCTACTCTCTCTTTCCTTTCATGGGGGCTGCCCCCACTTCCAGAACCACACAGTAAGTAGCAAGAGAGAGAGAGAGAGAGCTACTCCACTCGGCACACGGCTGTCCCTTAGACCTGGCCTCCGCTCCCAGAAACTTGAAGATATTTTTCAAACACAGTGTCCACAGTTTGGTCAAAAGCCTATTTTAAGTTTGGGGTTTTTGGTTTTGGTTTTGGTTTGTTTGTTTTGTTGTTTTGTTTTGCCACAAACAGATTTTCTTTAAAATAAAAATTGGAGGTGGGGATTTGACTGACATCGCTCAGGAGTACTTTAGAGGAAAAGACTACATACGGCATGACCTATCTTCCCAGGTACAGGATTGTCAAACACCAGCTGCTTTTCACATTGAAATGAAAGCCCGGTTAAACTGTAGCACTGGAGTTTTCTTTCCCATGGAGGGCTCATTGCTTCTTGGTAGCGTTTCTCCATGCTCAGTGGCTGAGCCATCAGACCCCACAGAATCTTCCCTAGAGGTACCAGGCCTAGTGACAGGTGGCATTGCAGGCTGATAACCCTGCTGACCAGGACTGGCCCTCCCTGCAAGGGGCACAAAAGGGGGTTCAGAACAGGAAGTTCCCCTTCCCTGCCCCTGTCAGTTTCAATTGAGCAACAAGCCTATTGATGAAATTCCAGCTCCGTGGCAGAATCCAGTTACACTGCACAAATGAATTGTTTTCTGTTCTCAGCCTGAAGCCTATAACTTCGTGGGACCATATTATCAAGTTGGGTGGTGTCCACAAATATTTCCACAAGAGGGAGATGTCTCCAGACCCTTGGTGCTGACAGACACAGACAAAAGGCTGCTCATCAGCCACTTGACTGAAGGACCAGACTTCTGGAGATGGGGTGGGTCTCAGTAGCCAGTCCTCAGCTCCAGGGGAAGGTGTAGGGGGCTGTGGGAAAAAGGAGAGAGACCACCCACCTTGTCTGCGGATGGGGGTGTGGGAGACCACAGTGAGAGCACCTCACACGCACCAGGCCTCTCTTCAAAGTTCTGTTAGAAATCAAACTCCAGCAGGCAAAGCTAGGAGAGTGCTGGGTTTGCGTAGCCCCCGCCCAGGCCCTGAGCCCGTCCTGCGCCCTGCCTCTGGACCCTTGTCCTGTGCTAAGCAAGTCTCCCGTGGACTTTTATCTGTAGCCTTCACCAAACGAAAACACCACCGCTGCCTCCTGCTAAACTCCAGGCGAGGGGTGCAAGAGGGAGAAACTAGAGATGTCAAAGTGGTTGTTTTTAAATCATCTTATTACTAAAGGATCCCCCTCTACCTACAGAACTCGAAGCATGAAGCCCCTCCAAATCATTTTACTACTTTCAAAAAGTAAAAATCCAAGGCTGTCCTCCCAAGGAAGCCCAGTCCTGGGGGGATTCAGTCATTCCTGCTCCCCTCCCCGGGGTACCTCGGTCCAGAGCAAACCAAAGGAGCTGGGGGTTGAGGGCCGATCCCGACGCAGGAAGCAGCGTGTTGAGGGGCCAGGCTGGGGCGCAGCTCCCCGGCTCCAGGGCGGGACCCCCGCAGGGTGTCCTAAGTGGCTAATGTTTAACCTCCTGCAACCCGTAGCACCATCACTCGGACTGCAAGGACCTCACCCGCGCCACTCCCGGGCCAAATTCCTGGCATACTTTCCCCACACGATCGGACTCACCTGGGGGTCCCCGGAGCAAGGAGAGTGGGCAGAGGTCCCAGAGGCGCCGGCTCCCCTTCTCAGCTCGGTCCAGCCCCCCCAGTTCGCTCCACCGCCCCCCACTGTCCCAGGCGGTTCCCGGAATCCTCACCCCCGCGCGGTCTGGGATGCGTCCCCAGTCTCGGGACTCCTGGGCGCTCCAGGGGACAGAGCAGCCAACCTCCCGGGCCGGGGCAAGAGAACCTCCCCTCGCCAGCAGCTCTAGGCCTGGACTCTGACGCCTCCCACTTCTACGACAGCCTCCCCACCCCACCCCAAGGAAGGAGGAGCCTCTCCTCAGCCCCCTGGGACCCGCTATTTTTAGGTCTGTTAGGAAGGAGGGAAGAAGGGAATGCCACGTTTAATCCGCTAGGAGAATCCATGATCCATGTGAATGGCTCCCAGGCCTTGCTGAGAGGCCAGGCGGCGTGGAACTCAGGGAGGCTGGATGTGCCCCTGCACACACACACACACACACACAGCCCCAGTACAGTGGCTGGCGCAGCTGCAGCCGCAGGGGCAGACAGTCCTGCCCATCTGCCCTAAACTAAAGGAACCTTCCTGGTGGCAAGGACTGCCTTGCGGTGAGTCCCCCCAGGCCTGGTCAGATGTTCACCACCACCCCCCGCCTGAACTATCGACTTGTCCAATGCCTCCAGCTGTGGGAGCCAGGACCAAAGAACTCCTGTCTTCATATCAGCCCCTGATCCCTTCCCACAGTCAGTCTTTCCTTTCCTGAGACTCAGATTGCTGGGAACTTTTTTTAGGGCTCCCCATCCCCATCCTCAATCTGCCAAGCTCTGTACCTTGGTGTAACCAACGTAAAAATGTATGGAAATAAGTGCTGGCAAGGATATGGAGAAATTGGAACTCCCATGCATTGCTGGTGGGAATATAAAATGGCACAGCAGCTATAAATAAGAGAATGGCAATTCCTCAAAAAATTGAACATAGAATTATCGTATGATCTAGCAATTCCATATACCACCCCCTCCCAAAAAAAACCCAAAAAAACCTGAAAGCAGGGACTCAGATATTTGCACATCCATGTTCATAAGAGCAGCATTCACAACAGCCAAAAGGTGGAAACAACTCAAATGTCCATCGCCATATGAAGGGATAAACAAAATATGGTGCATACATACATTGGAATATTATTATTCAACCATAAAAAGAAATGAATTGCTGATACATGGCACAACATGAAGGAGCCTTTAAAATACTATGCTAAGTGAAATAAGCCAGACACAAAGTGCAGAGATTATGTGAGACCCTTTATACAAGGTACATAAAACAGTCAAATTCATAGATTTTCCAGAAAGTACAATAGCGGTCATCAGGGCTCGGGGGGTAGGGAGTGGGTAGGGAATGGGAAGTTAATGTTTAATGTGTACAGAGTTCCACTTTGGAAAGTTCTAGAGATGGATAGTGGTATTGGTTGTGCAACAATGTACGTGTACTTAGGGCCACAGAATTGTATACTTTAAAATGGTTAAAATGACTAATTTTATGGTATGCATATTTTACCACAATTTTTTTAAATGTTGAAAAAAAAAATGTGGACGGGGCAGGCACCAGGACCAAGTGGGGACATCTGTGAGTCATCGACCCTAATGGCGAATTTCGTTCCTCCTCTCCTCTCCTGGTTAGGGCATGCTTTTCTCTCTGGGGGCTCCTACTGTCCACTGGAGGGGAAAGAAGAGCCCAGGCTTTGGAGTCAAAGATTCACTTACATTATACATTCCCAAGTTGTGTATCCCTAAGAAAGTCACTTAACCTCTCTGTAAAATGGAAAAAAGAAACGCTACCTAGCAGGGTCATTAGAAGAGCCAAATTAGCTAAATCGAGCTTATCCAACCCTCAGCCTGCAGGTTGCATGCAGCCCTGGATGGCTTTGAATGCAGCCCAACACAAATCTGTAAACTTCCTTTAAACATTATGAGATTTCTTTGCAATTTTTTTTTTTTTTTTTTTTTTTAGCTCATCAGCTATCATTAGTGTTAGTGCATTTTATGTGTGGCCCAAGACAATTCTTTTCCAATGTGGCCAGGGAAGCCAAAAGGTAGACACTGCTGAGCTAAAAGCACCTCTAGGCTCAGCTGGGGCCTGGCTGTCAGTGTGTGTCCTCTGAGTTCAATATAGTGTGGAATCTGTGGGGGCTTAGAGGCTTTGCTTCTCAGTGCTCTTCCCACTGTAGCCCTCAAGTGTGCAGAAAGTAGCTCTGAGGGTACCTGTGTGTGTCAGTCATTTCCACCAGCCTCAGTTTTCCCACATGTAAATGGGGGCCCTCTTTCGCAGGGCAGTTATAAGAAAGTAGACTGGACATGCACCTCATTCTACCTTATCGGTAATGACAAAGTCAAAGACTCCATCCTCAGGTGACCAAGACCAGACCTGTCATGCATGGAACCTCATACTGTTCTCTACTGGGCCACAGTCCAGCATTCAATACAGCCAAGAGTTACTGAGTGCTGTGTGCCAGGCTCCATTCCAGGTCCTGGGGATACCAAGAGTTTATAGATCACTTGCTGTCAGCACTGCCACAGCACACACAAGATTTGGTGGCACCAGTGTCAGTCCCTGACACAGAAACAGGCCAAAGGAGATTGGCCCCAAATGGCTGATCCAGAGGACATTGTTTAAATACAGGCATAATGAGCTGGAGATCAGTTTGCTCAATGAAACATAAACTGTGGACACTAAGGATGACAAACAGAAAGATACAAGAAGCCTAGGTCTCTGATGACTGCAGTGGCTGTCCCCACCCTGAATTATTTGCCTTCAGATTCTTTTACATGAGAGAGAAATAAACCGCTGGATTTTATGCATCGATATTCTTTAGGATTTTTGTATCATAGACAGAGAGAGCTAATCCTAACTGGCATGTGGGTAAGGCCCCACACCCCTGGGGAAAGTGGAGATCAAGTAGAAGCGTGCCACTCCAGGCAGTGTTTAGTTTCATGATGTAGCAGCAGCAACCCAGCCTCGGCTCTACTTGTTACCTGGACCCAGCTCTCCAGTCACTAACGCCCCTGGGGCTTGAATCAAGTCCATGTAAGTCCTGGGACAGTGCTTACGGTAGAGATTTTCCACCAGTGTGTTGCTGCCTTTAACCACTGACCTCCCTTCCTGGTTCATGTAATTCCACAGGTGCAGGGCATAGGAGTCGTTGAAGCTCGGGTCTGTGTCCCAGACTTCATAGTAGCGCCTCCACTCCGGATAAGAGATTGGGTAAAATCTCTGGGGGTGTAGGAAGGACAAGTTCAAACACCTGAGATCGCTCACCTCCTGGAAGTCTTCAAGTTTGCACCACACCCTCAACATCCTTGTCATCAAATTGGGACCTTGGTTGCCCCAAATGTCTGCATCATAGTGTTCAATGAAGTTTTCCATGCACTCCCACAGGAAGGGGTGGCGTGGGAGGAATCCAAACACACCGTTACTAGAGTACTGGGAAGCCTGTGCAGCCAGAAAGTTTTCCTCCGGGATGGGCCTGATGGAGATGACATCGGTGTCCATGTAGATGCCACCGTACTTCCAGATGATAGCCAGGCGGGATGCATCTGAGCTGACGTGGAGCCAGTTTCTCTCTGCACTGGTGTTGATCTGCGGGAGTGGGTGCAAATCAGCCCCCAGCAACAGGGGAAGAGGGAGGGATGTCACAGCAGGAGCTAGGCCCGGGGAGGGGAGGAGGGTATCAAGCCAGCTTTCCAAATATCTATTTGCCATATTTCCGGTTTTGCAAATTTACCAAACTTAATTCTATCCTCCCCAAAAAGTTGCCTTTAAGTAAAACATTTACAGCAAGCAGTATCTATGGGAAAATTTTAGCAGCTTGATTATTTGATAAATTGGTGATTGTTAGGGAACAGACCCAGACCCATAGGATATCAAAAGCCACAGAGAACCAGAGGAGGAGGCCTGTCTTAAACGTGGGCACTAGACTAGCATCAGCCTGAAATCCAAGAGCTCCCCCAATGGGTACATTCCAGAACGGGGATTAGAGTTATGGCTGTTCACCCCTCCCCTCCACAATACTCATCTGTGAGCCTCTTCACAGGCTACCACTGTCAAATCAGTGCAGCAAACCCAGTGGTCACCAGCAGGTGATGGCACATTTAATCATCCCTAACAGCTGTCCTGAGGTGGCCTCACTGAGCCAGAACATGTCACACCCAGCCTGCTGCTCAAGGACATGGTGGTCTAAACCCATGCTCAGCCTGGTATCGTACCCTGCAGGTTCTGATGGGCCAGACGTTTAAGAGCTTTGAGTCCTACGGCCCACCTTGTTCCTAAAATCCAAAGTAACAAAACTGAGCTGTAACTCAGAGCAACCCAAACTATGTTCCATGGAACATTAGCTCCAAGAAGATATTTCTATCATACTGAAAAAGGGTTCCATGCTCAAATAAGTTTGAAAATGCTGGATGAAATCAAATTAAAGTGCCTTTAGTTCAGAACTGCACAGAGCCTTCAATCTCCTCATGTGTATGGTTAGTCTGTGAGAAAAGGATATAGAATGCAGCATCTCCCAGAACAATTTGAGTGAAGATTTCTTTTTTTCTTAAATTTTCCTTTTTTTTTTATTGTTAAATTTAATGGGGTGACATTGATTGGTAACAACTAGATAGTTTCCAGACGTACAAGTTCACATCACATCACCCATGCATCGCATTATGTGCCCACCACCCCAAATCAGCTCCCCTTCCATCACCATATATCCGGTGCCCACTCCCATCTCCCCCCTCCAAACTCTCGCTCCCCCCTCTTCCCCCTCTCCAGGTAACCACCAAACCATTGAGTGTGTCCATAATGCTGGTGCCCACTCCCACCTCCCCTCCTATAAAACTGAAAGATTTCTTTTTTCAACCAGTAAAAGTTCAGGTAATGTTAGCTGAGCACACGTGTGGGGAAACTAGGCCCAGAGCACGCTGCCTGGTCTTGTACAGTCCTGGAGCACCCTCTAGCAGGCTAGCACTGAGAGGCGCAGGGACCCAGCCAGCTTGTCCCTTCCACCAGGTCCCTATCCACTGCGAACACCTGCCTCCCTGGCCTACAGCCTGCCGTGCGCTGCCTGGGGCCACACCAGTCAACCTATTTGTTAGGAACCCTGTGCTGGCAACTGCAAGAGAATCTCAATCCTGTGAGTCGATCCACCTCCTCCTGACAGGTTTCAATTTGAGACTTCCAGGCCCTTCAGGAGAAGAGATGGGTGCTCTGGCTTCTGGAGGTCACATGGGGCCAAGTGTGAAACTGATTAATTCCCTCCCTCTCCACCCACATCCCCACCCACACACTCAGGCCTGTTGTTTAGTCTAATGGGGGTGGCGAACCTGTGGCATGCGTGCCCAAAGTGGCACGTGGAGCAATTATTTCGGCACGCAGATCTGTGAATACCATTTTTTTAATTATTGTTTATGCTCTTATAGACATAAAAATAATCGATACCTCTATCTCACTCGATGGGTTGGCACGCGAGTTGAGCGAGTATACTCTTATTCCATAAACTTTGGCACTCAATCGCCAAAAGGTTTGCCACCCCTGGCTCTAGAAAATGTCTCCAACTGACAGCAACTAGGTGCAAGCATGTCTTCCACCCAGGAGAGCCACCCAGTCCCCAGGCAAATAGGTGGGGGTGGGACAGGAGTTGTCCTATTTTATATACGAATGCTGTAGTAGGCTGTAGCCACTCATAGATATCAGATCCTGAGTCCTGGAACCTGTCCATGTTACCACATGGGAAAGGGGTCTCTGCAGATGGAATTCAATTAAGGACTTTGAAGACATTACCCTGATGGGCTCTAAATGTAATCACAAGTGTCTTTAAGTCACCAAGTTGGTTGTATTCTGTTACAGCAGCTACGGGAAATTAATACAAATGCCTTATAACGGCTTCAATTTGCCTCTTGGCCTGCAAAACCTAAAGCATTTACTTCCTGGCCTTTTACAGAGAAGAAGTTTGCTGAAATTTGGTCTAGCCTAGGATTAAAACTTAGATAGGACTTTATATGACAGGCAACTGGTATTATTTTGAGGTCAATTTTTAAATTACTTTTTTAAAAAATAACTTTTTTATAAAATTAGCATTCTCATCACTAAATTCTTTCCTCATTCAATCATACTAACATACCTACTACTACTGTGTGTTGTATGTTTTCTTCAGGTCTTTTTCTTCCATGTAGATATGGGGGTGGGAGGTTGCATAGCTAAAATAATTATAATTGCATTATAATATGCATATTTAATTCCATATTGTAGTCTTTATAAGATGTCACAGATAAAGCCTGCATAATGGAATCACTAAGTAACTATACTATAACTTCCTTATGCATTACCTGATTGTGAGTCCTCTGGGAGAGAAATAATTAATTGAAACATTATTTCCGCATTATGATACATCACGAATATAAAGATTACAACATTTCTAAGAGCTCCAGGAGTTTTTCTTGATCAGATCGTAATATAACCCAATCTCATAGAGCCACACTCCACCTGATCCTTTATTAATTTTCTATTTACATAATTTTCAAGTTAAATGTTCCCTAGTTTCCCCTTCAGGTGCAAAAAAAGTTTAACATAAATAGGCTTAAAACTCTGAAAAATAAGAGGTCTATACACCTAGAAAAGATATAGAAACTCATTCAATTAAGAGTAGTCTCAAAGAATATGCTGGATCCTAAGCTAGAAGGTCAGAAGCAAAAGACACCAGGCTACAGATAAGCTTAATTTAAGTCTCTCCTGTTTACTTGAACCAGGACTCAATACCGCAGACAGTGGGCCTAGCAAGAAACCAAGGACCTGGGTTCTAGTCCCATCTCTACACTGAGTCCTTACCCTCAGTTTACCCAGCTATAAAATGAAAAGGTTGGAGTCATTTTCTGGGGTCCATCTCCTCACTGGCATTCTAAGATTGTCTGAATACTTACTTGAGTGTACCATGAAAACAACGGTGTATCTTCAAACAGGCTTTTCATCTTCAAAGGGAAGAGGGAAACGTTGTCTATCGCTGACAGGAGGGAAAAGGCTGGGTGAGTGGAGTTTGGGGGCCGCTGCATGGAAGTGCTGAGACCCTTCATAAAGAATACCACAGGCTGCTCAGGATAAGTCCTGGCAGCAGACTCCACAGCACAGGAGACCAGAGGGGCTGGCTCCATCCTCTCAGAGGTCTCTAGGAACACAATGCTGCGCCCCTTGCCCAGGAGGGCTTCGGGCCCCTGCTGGGACGTGGAGGGAGGCCGGCAGAAGTGGCAGCTGGGCTTCAGGGTGAGCTGGTAGAGGAAGCCACAGGAAAGCAGCAGGACCATCGACAGGAAGAGCTGCAGCCTCTTCAGCATGTCCACGTCTCTCTCTGGCCTGCTCCTTTACATCAACACAATTCGTTAAACATTCCATTTACAAAACCCCGTGAAGACAGCTCACAAGCAAATCACACAGGACTATCGCTTCCAAGCTTCCATTTTTATTTTTATTTATTTTTTAATTTATTTATTGCTTCCATTTTTAAATCCTAAGTAAAATGTGATCAAATCCCACAATATTCAAAAGAAAAATGTATTAATTAGGATTTAACAGAGGAACTTAAGGGTGTTTCAGAATAGAAAAAGAATTAATTCATCAATAGGAAAACTATTAGGAATATGCATTGTTTTCGCAGATTAAAAAAGAAAAGCCTATGATCATTTTGGCTCCATAGAGGCCACAAAAAGGATAACATCTGACATCCACTCATTATTTTTAAAACTCAAAAAACCTTTCTTAAACTGACAAATGATGTCTACCTGAAAATATAGCAATCATTAATTTGAAGCATCTGAAACATCCCCATTAAGACCAGGAATATGATATAGATGTTTATTATCAGTTACTATTCAACATTGTTTTGCTAAGTCTAACCAGGTTAATAAAACAAGAGAGAAGAATTTCTATTATGAATACTAGAAAGAAAGAGGCAAAAATATCACTAGTTGTAGAAAATATGATTGCCTCCCTAGAAAATGCAAGATAATTTACAGAAAAGCCAATAGAACTAAGAAAATTAAGCAAGGAAGCAAATTGAAGGCTAGAGTTAAATAACTTGCAGTTAGCAGAGCCATGGCTCTGACTTGAGTCGACCTGCCACCAAAACCCAAGCTCTGCACTGTTACCTGCACTACTTCCTTCTCCATGAGTGTTAGTTCTTACTCTAGCTAACTCCAGAACAGCAGAGATCTCATTTTTTCGGTGGTCTATTTTTCATATTCCATATAACGTTTTTTAGAAAATGCAAAACTAATGAATCGAAGCTTACCTTCTAGCCAGGAACTTGCAGTTAGCCAATAACTGAGGTCTTAGCAATGACAAGCTTTTCCTGCTATACTTTATGATAAATCACGATCTAATCTTCCAGTTCAACAACACTGGGGGAAAGTAAATCATTGGCAGAAGATTAACTCTAAACACAAAAAATTTCCCAGAAAGCTCCTCCCTTTACTAAGTGCCCCCAAACAGAGACTTGGGGACAATAAGGGGTTCACATGATTTTCCAGGTAACCCACACATTAATCCTGCCTATTCATAGATCTATCAGCAGGGCTTATGGGGTGACAATTTCAACTGGAGCCAAAAGATCAAAATCAATTTCCATCAAAATCATGGAGAGAAACTTAGGAAAGTTTCTTCACCAGACAACTCTGTAATTCCATTCAAACTTTGCAAACACAAGGTTTGATTAAAAGAAAGAAAATCTATTCCCATAAGTGAACAATGGACAACCCCAGAAGTCAGAGGCCCTGGTGATCTGGAATAAGAGTTGATCCTCTAATTTCAGTTACAATGACGTCAGGCAAGGTCCTTTTGCTCCGAGGTTGCCCTTGTGGAGTATAGCTTCCTCTCAGCCTCACAGGTCAGGCTCATTGATAAAGCCATCTGTTGACAAAGCAATCCCCACATCTCTCAAGATAGAATCACCCTCCTATGGTCTGCTCCCCAGTGCCCCCGACATGAGTACTTAGTAATCCTCTTTAGAGTCATCCTCACTCAGGGAGTCACCTTTCTTCAGTCCAGAGCCTTCTCTCAGCCCTGAATAGGGGTCAGAGCTTTTCAGTCCCTTTTCCTTGGTTGCCACTTATCCACAGCTTTTCCTATGTATCACCTGCCATAAGGAGTGTCCCTTCTGGTTGGCCCTCATGACATTATCTGTTCAAAATTTCTCCCAATGTCTTCACAGCACAATTGCAAGGTTTCTCCAGCAGGCAAGCAATCCCTAGGAAGCCCAAGATAGATATCTAAGTAGAGATGTCCAGAGAGCTCTTTGTCTTTGAGCAATGGGTGAGTCTGAATACGCTGACGACAGTCACATATGCATCCCGCTATGGTCAACTTTCCTAGAAGTTTCTGCCTCCTGTGAGAGAGTTCTTGCTTCATCCATTAGAACATAAGCCAGACTCAGTCAATCCAGTGGCCTGCAGAGCATGGATCATCATTACTAACTGATGAGTCCTTATGAAATGTGGATTGATGTAGCCCCAAATATATGAATGTGGATTGATGTAGCCCCAAGTATATAAATGGGGTGGGAAATAAAACTCTAAATCTAGGGTCCTTTTTATTTTACAATGCTGTTCTTTAGAAGTTCGGAACTAATGTAAAGAAAAGGCAACACAGGGAGGAAAACTATGCAACCAAAGCAGAGATTTCCCCAACTCTCCAGCATACAGATAACCTCTGATAACCTCAACTGGAAATAGTTCAATGTTCGGGCCCACACTCCCTCTGCTATAAAGGACCCACTGTATCAAGAAGGAAAAGTTAAAGGAATTTTTAACAATAAATGTTTGTTGAACTAAATTACAAGTGAAAAGCGCACCTCTTAATTCTGTACCTGCTTTGAACTCCAATATATTGCAAGAAGGAAATATTCAAGCCAACGATACTTGTCCTGTTTACTTTGGAGCCCTTAGAACCACAGTTCCGGTTTTTAACATATTTGTTAAGCAAGTGGAACTGATAAACTTGTTAAAGCATTCAGCTATTAACAGCGCAAAAACAATCCATGAAGTGATACCTTATCAACACTGCTGATTCCTTTCACCACTGTTCCGAAGCTGGAGGGAAGACTAGAGACCTGCGTTTACATAAATGAAGTGGAGATAGCTGGACAGGGCAGTTCACAGCAGAGAGGTGATCCGTAGCCTAATACTTGGGAACCTATAGAATACTAGTTGAAGCATATTGGGGAGTGACATTATCAACATTAAATCCTGAAAACCAATTCTTTTTACTAAAATTCATTGAGTTCATATCAGCGTAAAATCCCCTGGTCCCATGGCAGAATTTTAAATGATTCTGCATTTCTAAGAAAATGGTCTAGCCTAGTGTTTCTTCTTGCTCTCCACTCAGCCATCCCAGTCAAATATGCTCCTGTTTACACGGCTATCAAGAATGCGTTTCTGGGTTTGTTCTGAAAATTATTATGCTCACACATGTTATACCCCTCCCCCCTTTAAACTTACTTGCAGATAAATCAAGGGATGGGGTCCAAGGGCAGGGAAACAGGAAAATAGTTGTTCTCAGTGAAACAAGTGTACCCCCTTTCAGGCAAGAAGCCTCCAGAAAGCAGTGGCGCCAGTCTGAGACTGGAGGGCTGTCTGAAGGAGCTTTACTTTTAAGTCTGTAATCATTGTTTAGTTTCTTCTTTCTCTAAGGAATTGGAAACATCCTAGAGCCACCTACGCCAAGTGTCCACATGGTGGGGGACCTTGATAAAGACTGAGTGGCTGTGAGAATGAGCACTAACCACTATGGCTGGAAGGAATGGTTATGAACCAAATGTCTATGTCCCCCACCCTCACCACCACCACCCAAATTCCTGTGGTAAAGCCCTAACTCCCGATGCACTGGTATTTAGAGATGGGGCCTTTTGGAAGTAATTAGGTTTAAATGAGGTCAAGAAGGTAGAATTCTTACAAAAAGAGGAAGACAGAGCTCTCTCTCCATGAATATTCCCTAAGGAAAGACCATGTGAGGATAGATAGGAAGGTGGCTGTCTACAAACCAGGAAAAGAGTCATCTTCAGAAATCTAATCTTCATCTTGATCTTGGACTTCCCAGCTCCAGAACTGTGGGCAATACATTTTTATTGATTCTGTCTGCAGCCTTTTGTTACAGCTGCTCAAGCGAAGTCAGAAGCCCCACAGTAAGTAGGCTTCGTCTCTTTAATCCACTTCTACATGTTTTGATAATAATTTGTTTTTGAGCAGTAGGTGAAGTTGGAGTTGCTCTTAAAATTGAGAGAATGGAGACAAGGTCCCCAGTGGGGAAGAGGCAATTTCCTCTGTAACAAAAACCTGTAACAGGTCCAACTGTCCTCCTTGCCTGAGACCTCTCTGCCTTCCCTTCCTTCTGTCCTCCCACACACCCCTCAATCTGTCCTCTTGTTGTGCCTTTTCTCTTCAAACAGAGGTTTCTAGTCTCCTTTATCTCAGTGTCTGACAATCACATGCTCCCAGTACCCAAGCTGGAAATCAGAGTCATTCTTAACTCTTCCTTCTCCATAATTACCTCTCATGTACGAACTATGCTAGGTCAGGTCCTTCAAGAAACAGATACTGAGATGAGATTAAGTGTGCAGGGATTTTATTAGCGGAAATGCCTGTGTGAGAGAAAATAGGAAGGGAGCTGTGTAAGGCTGAGCAGCTGTCAAATCAGAGTGCGAGTCTGAGAGGAGCATGAGTGGGAGTCTCGTAGGCTGTCCTTGTCTGAGGAAGGTTCAGCAAAGCCATCAGGGAGTCCTCACACCAAACTCAGTCAGTAGAAGAGTCCTGTGTCTCCCAGGAGCAGATCTACCTCAGGATTCTTGCTACACACTGTCACTGCTGAGAGAAGCCCGTGGGAGGAGTGGCCTCCGCACAACTCAGTGATGTACTTTGAGGTGCAGCAGCCCGGACCTTTGGTCAGTTACACTCCCGCCAGTTGGAGGTCCATAAGGCAAACTCTCATGGCTGCTAACAGATCTACTTCTTCAGATAGTTTTGGGGAACAGTGTTTCCACAGTTCCCACAGGGTCTGCTTCCTAAGGGGACACTAATAAAGGAGGTTAGAGGGATGAACTACAACCCCTGTCAGTATAGTTGATCTCAGGGCTGCAAACCCATCTGCTCCCTCCTCCAATATCCATTCTGAATGTCCTTCACCCTCAGAGGTCACCTACCTCATAAGTGTCGGTAGCTTAGCTGGTTGTACAACTGAACACCCTACAGTGCACGAACCTTTGATAGTCATACTCTTTATAAGCTCAGGGTTGCTGTTCAGGTCTGTTCATAGTTATAATGGAGAAAGAGTCCAAGGAGGCCCCAAGGTGGATCTCCGAGGTTCTATACCTATTCCTCCCTGCTGCTATTATGTAACAGCAGCCTAACCTCCACCTGCTAATCAGGGGCAGTTACTTGCTGACCCCCGGAGGTAAGAAGTTCAACATGCCTTGCAGTGAATCCCTTGCAGTATTACCAGGCAAGAAGCCATGCTATTTGGAATCAGAACCTCCAACACCAAAGAGCCCAGATTTGCAGGGACAGAGATTCAAAATCCTCCACTAGGTCATTAGAAGTGGTGGGCAGTGGGGTCACTCCTGTTTATATTTCTTGATTCCTAAATCCATGTACTCTCTCACTGGGAACAGAACACCATATACACGAACTAATTTATTATTACATGAATGATGACATTCCATTTTTTCAGCTAGTTCTTCAGCTGTGCTTTTAGAAGACCACTCCAGAAGCCTGTCTTTGGATGGTGCAATACGTGATATTGCTACTAGATCCCATGCTCATGGGTTCACTACCTCACCTTCCTCACTGTAGTGAGTTCCCTGGTCAAATGCTGTCCACATGAGTTTCTACGTCTGTGGACCAAGCATTCCAAACCCCCAAATAGTGCCATTGCTGAGGTTTTTCAGGCAGGAAAGGCAAACTCATACCTGGAATATTTATGCCTGTGGGGATAAACCATCCACTCTTGCAATGGAAGGGGCCTGATGTAGTTAACCAACTGGGCACCAAGGAGCCAGTTGTTCTCAAGAAACAGGGAGTGCCAGATCGAGGATTCGGTGTTGATCTCTGTTGCTGACACAATGGATATTCAGAGACAGTGATAGTCTTCAGAAGTGGGAGTCTATGCTGTTGGACCAATACATGGCTTCTGCCTTTGCCACGATAGCCATTCCATTCATATGACTATCATGCCAGATCTGGGCTGGTGACCAATTGCCAGATTGTCAGCAGTGCCCCAATGTTCCTGTGAGGCATCTCACTGTTGCTTTAATTTGCACCTCAAACTAGTCAGTCTGAGCATTTCTTCACACACTTGTTGTCTGTATTTTGTCATCTGTAAATTGCTTTGTGTATTTTTCTGTTGGGTTCTCTGCTTTTTTTCTTATAAATCTAAAAATTCCCTATAGAATCTAGATACTAGTCTCACATTGGTTTTAAATACTGCAACTATCTTAACCAATATGTCATCTGGATTAATTTGTTTTTTGGTGTCCTCTACTTAAGGGACATTCTTTTTTTTTTTTTTTTTAATTTATTGTTAAATTTGATGAGGTTACATTGGTTGGTAACAATTAGACAGTTTACAGATGTACAAGTCCACATCACATCATTCATGCATCGTATTATGTGCCCATCACTCAGTATCAGTTCCCCTTCCATCACCTTATATCTAGTGCCCACTCCCA